>CAUYON010102476.1:0-25344 GCA_963573935.1 Arctocebus calabarensis | reverse complement strand
GGCTGAGGCAAGAGAATAGCTTAAGCCCAAGATTTGAAGGTTTTTGTGAGGTGTGACACCACGGCAATCACCTGAGGAGAACATACTGAGACTCTGCCTCAAGAAAAAAACAAAAAGAAAGAAAATTATTAGCCTGGAAAGCAAAAAGAAAATAAAAACACTGAAGAGGGCCTTAGGAACATACTATCATCAAGCCTGCTACAGTATTTATTATCGGATCTCTGGAATGAGAGAAGAGAAAACAACGACCTGGAGGTTACTGAAGGAACAATGTCTGAGAATCCTCTAAAGTAAAGGGGAGAGAAAATAGCAGAAATTTTAAAGAAGGTCAACTGCTTTCTTCAGGAATAACAAGATGCAAAATAATTTATGCGATTACCAAAGATGTTAAAGTTACAAACAGGATCTTCAAATCAACAAGAAGCATTTGACTTGGTATGTTCAAGGGCACTCCTGTGAAATGATTACCAGGTTATGAGGCAAACATTCTTACAGGCCAGAAAGGCATAGGATCATTTATTCAATGTGATGAAAAAATACCTACCAAGCACAAACACTATTTCTAACAAAACTGGCCTTTTCACAGTAAGTTGAAAAATTAAAAATGGTCAAAGATCAAGAAAGCTTAACGAATTATATCCAAGAGGCACACCCTACAAGAATTTGTACACAGTCGGTACCTCATATTTAAAAGTAAAATAATAGCCACACAGTACTGTGAATATATGGAGTTCTAAGGTAAATGTTAATTATATGCACACATACCGCATTCTTTGACATCATAATGATTGGTTGAGAAAAATAGTTGTAATTCTGCTATAGAACTGAAAAGATGAAGCCTGAAAACAAACATTAGATTGTGTTGATGGATACTCAATAGGAAAAGATAGAATCTGTGGCATTAAAACAATGAAAATAAGGACTCAGCACCTGTAGCTCAGCAGCTAGGTGAGCCACATACACAGGAGCTGGCAGGTTCTAATCCAGCCCAGACCTGCCAAACAACAATGACAACTACAACCAAAAAATACCCAGGCACTGTGCCAGGTGCCTGTAGTCCCAGCTACTTGGGAGGCTGAGGCAAGAGAATTGTTTAAGCCACAGAGTTTGAGGTTGCTGTGATCTGTGATGCTACAGCATTCTACAGAGGGTAATATACTGAGAGTCTGTCTCAAAAAAGGAAAAAAAAATGCAAATGAGGACAGAAAGAGGCAAAGGATGTCATTAATTTTCAGCTGCATGAAACAGTTTGTTATAACTTTCGGAAGTTTTATGTCATATCAATGTCAATGACAAGGAAAATATCTATGTGGATACATATTTGAATGATTTAGGGATTTAAAAAGAAAAAGAAGGTTAAAAGTATGGTAGATACAGAAAAGGAAATGAGAAAGAAATCAAAATATAACACTGGAAAAAAAAATCGACAAAGCACAAAGGACGATAGTAAAAGAAAACAAGAAGAAAAGAGTAGTAAGCCATACACAATAAATACAATACAATAGAAGCAATAGTCACTTCATTTCCATATTTACTATCTAGATAAATAAACTAAATCAACGAGGGAAGACATATTTAGTCTGAATAAATTCAAGAAATAATATCCAACTTTGCTTTCTACAAAAGCACTTTAGATGGAAGGACACACATGGACTGAATTGAAAAATGTTATTGAATGCAATGCTAAAAATACTTTCATATTGGCAAAATACATGGAACACTAAAAGTTATCACTAGGAGTTGGGCATGGTGGCTCATGCCTGTAATCTTGGCAACTAGGGAGGCTGAGGTAGGAGAACTGCTTGCGCTCAGGAATTTGCAACCAGGCTGAGCAGCCTGAGAACCCCATTGCTTTTAAAATAAAAGAATACTTAGCCATTATACTGTCCACCTGTAGTGTCAGCTACTAAAGAGGCTGAAGCAAGGTTAGTTAAGCCCAGGAGTTTGAAGTTGCTGTGAAGTATTCTGATGCCATGGCACTGTGTCCAAATGAAAGAACATGAGACTCTGTCTCAAAAAACAAAAAAAAATTGGGGCTAGGAGCCCATCACTCAGTTGTTAGGGTGCCAGCCACATGCACCAAGGCTTGTGGGTTCAAACCATGCTCAGAGGGCTGCTAAACAAAAAAATAGCTGGGATTGTGGTGGGCGCCTGGAGTCCCTGCTACACAGAAGGCTGATGCAAAGGAATCATTTAACCCAAGAGTTTGAGGTTGCTGTGAGCTATGACGCCATTGCACTCTACCCAAGGTGACAAAATGAGACTCTGTCTCGATACAAAAAAAAAAAGAAAAAAATTGCCAACAGGGACAACAAAGAACATTATGTAATGATGAAAGAATCCATTGATCTGAAATTAGTGTAACAATTAAATACATACGTACTTACCAGAACAGCTCCCAAATATATGAAGCATGATTTTATAGAATTGTAGTAAGAATCAGAGACTACCACAATAACAGTAGGATAGTTTGAAATCATACTTTCAATAATGAAAATAAGTAGTCAAAAAACCAAAAAAGGAAACCAAAGACTTGAATAGTTTTATAGATGAATTATAAGTAAAAGTGTGCACTCTACAACAGAACACATAATATTCTTAAGCACAGATAGCACATTTCACCACAGAGATAACCAGTTAAGCCACAAAACAAGTCTCAACAAATTTAACCCCATAAAAATAACACAAAGTAAAAACAAAATAACATAAGGTATTAAACTACAATAGAATAAACCTAGAAATAAAAACAAAACGAAAGAGAGGCACCTGTGGCTCAAAGTAGTAGGGCGCCTGCCCCATATACCGGAGGTGGTGGGTTCAAACCCAGCCCCAGCCAAAAACTGCAAAAAATAAAAAATAGTAATAATAGTAATTTTTGCATCTTATGCACAGAATAGAGTGTTTACTAATTTTGATCAAGATCTTTCATGTAATATACTTAGAGATTTGGCACATTAAAACTCTTTAAAAACCCTAACAATATTATAAATACTCCACCTTTTAGAACTAGTGTGCATGCATTTAAAACAAACAAAGGTAACATTAGCATCACAGTGAACATAAAATAAATTGAAATGTGTGATTTCATTGATATCAATGTTCATGCATATAAAGAATTTCACCTGGTAGTAAATGGTAGATTCCTCATACTACTAATAATACTTATTATTCATATTTTTGTGCAAATTTATGGGATACATGAGAAATTCTGTTATATGTATATCTTGCTTAGTGATTAAGCAGAGAATATAATATGATTATTTATTATTAGACTTTGGTATGCATATACTACATATTTCAATCAGAATCTTACAAGCAAACCCTCAGTTGTCTTGTTAATACATTAAAAAGGAAAACTGTCATACACATATGTATGTCTTTTCAAAGTACACAACTAATTGATGAAAGAAGTATAATTTGAACTCCAGTCTTCTGGATAAACATAATATCCTTCCTTGAACTCATTATTACTAAGTCATTAATAAATTTAGGTGTGTAACATGTACTGTCTAGGGATTACAATTGGGATGAGTTATGATAAGTAATGTTGAGAAACTTATAAGATTGAGATAAATTAAAGATTAAAGAATTAAATAACAAAATTCAGCCAAAAATGAACTGAATAAAAAAATATGTAACACATTGATGAACAGTGTTAGGTAATATTATGAGGTTGCCAATTATCCCTCATAAAATTTAAATGTTTGTATTATAATACATTTGACTGTATTTTTCTAGAAAAATCTATGTAAGGAAGAAAAGGCTCATGGCAATTCAAGGCAATTGTCAACATTTTAAGCATAGATTTACATGATTAAATTTAAAATATATACCAAAATTTTTATTAAAATTGGTTACTTTGGCTGACAAGGCAAATAAAGAAAAGAAACAGATAACCTAGAAAAGGATTTTTCGTGGGTAAGAATTTATGATAGATATAGGAAATGAATCTCACATAGGAAAAGAACTAATTAGTTTATGAATTCATTGATTGAGAGAACCCTCATTGTATGGAAATAATAATGTAAATACCTCTTAATCTGCAAAAATAAATCATAAAGAGTCTGGATATTTAAATATGCAATTTAGAATTATAAATAGAAAGAGGAGAAAATGATAAATACTGTTTATCAGAATTTTTTATCAATATCAACAGATTTTCTTTTATCAATACCTATAAAATATAAACTATATAAGGAAGGAATGTATTGATTAGGTTCCATTTAAATAAATAAAGTATATTCAAAAAATAAAAACAGACGAATATAACAGAGAAGTGACATGCTGGGACAAGTTATTTGCAATATTTGAAACTACAAACAATTAATAACTTAAATTTTACAAGATTTTGCTTGCAAATCAAGAAAATGACAGGAAATGAAGAAAAATAAGTACAGTATATGAAAAAGTAAATCGTATAAAGCAATAAAAATGTACAAGTATTTTAAAATAAGTACAATCAAAGAAATAATACTTTATAGAACAAAGGGAGGTCACAATGCACTGTCACTTAGTAGAATGGAAAGTGAAGCAATGCTTGAGAGAGAGAAGAATGAAAAGCTCCTGACTACTGTGAGGATTGCCCACCAGGGTAGCCATTCCAATAAACAATAGCATTATTCCATAACATGCGTGGGGGACCTGTGGACTTAAGGCCACAAGTGGCACTGTAGGACTGAAACAATTGGAACACAAGAAAGCCATAGGGCTAATTGGATAACTGCTAAGCTCACAATTTAGTTCTAATTGCCCCTGTCTGGCTGGTGGGGAAGATATTAGGAAAGTCACATACACCAAACTTTTACCAACTTTTGACAATGGTTCACTGTGTTTCTGTTTGAAGCAGAATTTGAGAATAGTTGCACAGTCCAACAGTATTTTTTAGTTCTCTCTGCTCAACAACCATGATGTCAAAGAAGACCAAGAGAACACTTAAGGAAGAAAGCAGATAATGTAATGAGGACTAGGAATTGCAATATTATCTTGTTTCTGCACAAATAAGATGATTTCTTGCTTTGTGATACTGTGATGTCAACATTGATAAAATTTGATGCTCATCAGCATTAGGACACATATAAGAACCACAGGTAGTTTAAATTTGAGGAAGAGTCACAAAAGGCTGTATTGCAGAAATTAAAAGATGAAAAACAAAACAAAGATAATTCTTCCAAGTAGCAATAGGAAATGGAAATAATGCCTCTAAAACACTTATAAAGTTATTTAATGATACAGAAATTGTCAAAGAACTCACTGTCAAAGTTGGAGGATGCTTCACCTCTTTCAGGGAGAGACATAACTGATTGGCAGCATGAATTAGCCTTCAACTTAACAGGTGGAATAGATATCCTGAAGTTGGACTTAATTTGGTAAATTCAGTGAGTGAATGTACAGAGAACACACCTTCCATGGCAGGAAAACATGAAGGATTTATTACACAGGTAAAAAAAGTTTTAACAAATCTAGATTCTCTCATTTATTTTCATTTGTATCTTGTACCATCAAAATCTATTATTTTAACTTGTAATAAGTCTAAGTATTGGTGATCTCCCTTTGTTCCTTTAACTATTTTGGTTCAAATGCAACATGACAACATCAGTTTCATAACATGCTAAAGTTGAATGATGAAATATTTGGTGTGGATGTGCTGTACCACTTTTAAATATATTGGCTATCATAGCGACAGGTGTTGGCCAAATTTTTTGTCGGTGAGAACAGATAGTTAAATTTTATGTAGAACAGTAAATGTGAATTATTCACAGAAGATTTCTATAGGAATGCAGCATTTCTGTGTGGTATCATGTCAAATTAAAATGATTTGAATGTTTCTTGGCAAGGTAAAACTAAGTCTATATATGATGTGTGGCAAAAAATTCAAGCGTTTCAGAAAGGGCTATCATTTCCAAAACGTTTCTTCAAAAGGACATTTTGGATGATTATTTTCCCCAGTGAGCAATGGTCATTGATGAGCAACAGTGACACAACAAAGTCATTTATGGTTAGCTAACTTCAAAATTAGGAGATAGTTTTCATTTTTGAAATTATGAAGTACATGGTAGTTAGAATTTTTACAAAATAATGTACTTTTTAAGTATATCTAGTTGAAGTTTCTTGAATTACAGCTAAGTTAATGGGGCCTCCCACCCCTGCTACAAATGAAGAAAATCACATCCCTGGTATGTCACCCATGCAAGACATTTTCACGAATGACCATTAGAACTTGTATTAAGAATATTCCTAGGGAATTTTTCTGATAAATTGTATAAGGTAGGATTTCTACTTAGATATTTTTCTGCACAATTTTAATTCAGCAACAAATAATTTGTATAACAAATGTATGTCATATATTCTAGGACACTTATTTCTTGCAACTTAGCTGTACAAAAGCAGAACACCCAGGAAAATAACCAGAACCCCATTGCTCACTTGTCTTGAGGCAGGTTCATGAATCTCAACAGTATATTTAAAACCTTCTCAATCATTGACTCATGCCCATATCTATTACATATATATTTATTCACTTAATATATGTTGAGCATTTAAACTATGCAAGATATTCTGCACATATTGGTACAAATGCAAATACATTTATAAAGCAGCTTTGCCCCCCACTTTTTTCCATTTAAAAATTGAATCAATTGAATGGGAATGGTAAAAGTACTACTTTGAGAAGTTACAACGATTTTCTCCTAGGGTAACTCCTAGAAAGCATTTAGTACAATATCTGGATAATTCTGTGTCTGATGAAAGTTCAGTTAATACTTTTATTTGGGGGGTCAGTATTTCTCATGTTGGCCCTAATTGTAGTCATTTTTAAAAAAATGTAAGTCAAGTCCTGAAATTCACATTTTTCTGTGATGGAAACAAATACAATATAAGTCCCAATACTTAACTTAACCTTGTAGTGTGTTCTGTTTTATTACATTGGCCCAGAGACCTGAGCTGATGTGTTTCTTTCCCATTGAGTAACTGCATATTCTTTCTAGTATTACTTGTACTTCTCATTGCTACCTACTTGGTGACATTCTCTTGTCAGATATATATGAGCATGGAAAGTCACATCCAAAGTGATAAATCTGCACCACAGAAGATTCCAATCTGTCCTGTGTCACTGCACACATCCCATCATCTAATATTGGAATGGGAGTTGACTTTTAGAAGGTCCTCCCTATGTTGACGCATTTGTGGATTTACCTTTAGCAAAAGCTCCTTGCAAGCAGGGATCCATAACCAGATAATGGAATCATTCACACTGCCTGATTTATGTAGTAACTCTTGAACTGTGTCATCATGAGCTCTTTCATTCCTTCCACCAAAAACCACTCAGATAGAAATGACTGAAGCTTTCAAAGGAGCAAGCCTTGGGAAACTATCATTTAAGACAGGAAAAAAAATATTTTATTCACTAGTGCTCATTCAATACTCTTCATAAATGTATCTGACACTATTAATAGAGAGACTTCACCAAGCAAATAAATAAATAAAATTTATAATGATATTTGAAATTTAAAAAAAATTCAAAGGTATTTTTTGTTTTTTTGTTTTTTTGTTTTTAATAAGGGTCCTGTTTCCACAATAACACTAAATGAGTGTGCATTTCCTGTTTCTACAATAACACTGAGTGAGTGTGTTTATTACTTGGAGTTTATATGATATTCTGTAAAAGAAAAAGACTCAGGCATAGTCTTAAATCAAAATTCTATCACACTTAATAGTTTCAGTTTCCTAACAATTTCTTTAATCTATCATATGATTATTTTCTTAAAACATGAGAATTCTAATATACTTTTATAAGATCACTTAGAAGATTAAATGTGAACATGTTTTGAAACGTCTTATTTGTCACTTAGAAAATATCACACAAATGGTGGTTGAATTTCTTTGGGAAAATATCCTATGTATGTGCCAGTTAACTTTGATATCTTCTTATTACTATAAAACAGAATAGCTGTTCCCTAGGAATCTATGAATAAACATAGTTCACCTTCTGCTTCTATCACTTACCCCACCACACACACATACCTATGCTAGAATGGCTATAAAGAGCAGCATTGGATTAGATTTACTCATCAAAAACAGCATACGTAGGAAGAGTAACAGAACAAAGACTTTGGATATAAAAGTCTAGCTCTACATCTAGTTGCTTAAGAGAGAAGAGTATTTGATGTTTGCTTTGCTTGTAATCATGGGAGGATGACATTCAGCTTTTTAACCTTAAATATGATACTCTTAATTTTTTTCCAAATCTCTTACTTTTCATATTTGATATTTCAAAAATAGCACATATGTGTATAATTTTCATCTACATTCATGCTTTTGCACCTCCATTGTCATTGGACCTATCTTGGGCTCCATAATATTTAGCATAAACTCTTTTACACCCTGGTCTAACCTCCTTCAGGTCCTCCAGGTCAGAATGATTATCCCAACAGGAAAACCTGATCAGGTATCTTTTCTGCTTCCAAATCCTGGAAGATGTTCCATTACCCTAAAGGTTAAGTCTAAGAAAATGGACCTCAATACGATGGCCCTTTTCTACATCATCACTAAACTTATCTTTTGCTACATACTTTTTCAACCTTTCCAGCCATACAAAATGCTTTTTAGTTCCTAAGGCATATTTTTGCTTCAACATGCTCCCAAACACCTTTCTTACAATGTTCATCACCATTCCACCAAACCCTATCCTACACATTCACCTCAGTAGTTCGCTAATGGACTTTCTCTTTCAATCTAGATGGATGATTCATAGATAGATATAATTTTACAACTGTTTAAGATTTGCAAAATAAATTTAGAGTCTAAAGATATTACTGAGAAGCATTGCATACCTCACACCCAATTTGTCATTTTTTAAAGCCTTGCCATGATAAATTGGCAACAATTTATAAACTGACTTTGGTGCATTATTAGTAACTAAAGTGCATACTTCATTCACATTTCCCTGAGATTTCACGAATGTTCCTTTTGTATTTTAGAATCTCATTCATAATGCCACATTACATTTAATAGTCATATCTCCTTAGGTTCCTTTGGGTTTTGACAGTTTCTCATACTTTCCTTGTTTTAGAAGACCTTGACATTTTTGAAGATTACTGGATAAGAATTTTGTAGGAAGTCTTCAGTTGGTATTTCTTTCTCTTGTTTTTTTTCATAGTTAGAATGGGTAAGTTTTTTTTTTTTTTTTTTTCAGGAAGACCACAGAGATGAGGAATTGCCATTTCTATCACTTTATTTAAAGGTCACATATAATCAATATGACTCATCGCTGTTCCTGTTACCCTTAGATCACCTGGCTTGAGGAATTATTTATCAGATTGCTTCATCATAAAGTTATTCTCTTTTATTCCCCTTTTCTATATACTAGTGTCTAGAAAAATCACTATGCATACTTCACATTCACTTTTTTTGGGGAGACAGATTCTTACTCCTTCACCTTGGGTAGAGTGCCTTGACATCACTGTGGCTCACAGCAACCTCAAACTCTTGGGCTCAAGCCATTCTCTTGCCTCAGCATTCCAAGTAGTTAATAGGGACTATAGGTACCTGCCACAATGCTGGGCTAGTTTTTCTATTTTTGGTGGAGATGGGGTCTCACTCTTACTCAAGCTAGTCTTGAACTCCCAAGCTTAAGCAATCCACCCACTTCAGCTTCCCCAAGTACTAGGATTACAGGCTTAAGCTACCCCACTTGGTGCATAACCCTCTCTTAGGGACTGGCAATTATGGTCTGCCTCTTATGGAGTGACCATAATTTGAATTATTTGGCTTTCCACTGCACAGGACATTGATCTATTATTCCTCCGGATTGATTCAGTCATATTTCTATAAGTACACCCTTATGAATATTTATTTTATATTTTGTCTTATAATGTAGTACTGCTTTATTTATTGTGTTACCCAATTTATTTCAGTTTTGGTCACTGGCATCTCCTTCACTTAATTCCTGTATCCCTTTGACAATGATGTCATCTGCAAATAGAGAACTTTCTTCCCAGTCTGCATACATTTTATTTCCTTTTCTTGTCTTATTTCACTAGTTAGTACATTCAGTAGGTCTTAAATAGAGGTGGTAAGAAAAGACATGTCTGCTTTGTTTGCAAACATGGTAAGATAATAACCAGTTTTTTAAACTTAAATATGATGTTATTTGCAGAAGTTCTTTATCAAGCTGAGGATATTTCTCTCTATTCCAGATTTGGTGAGAGTTGTTTTTTTTTTTTTTTAATCATACACATTTATTAAATTTTCTCAGATTTCTTTTTTTATATAATTTTATTCTTCTTTAGTCTTTTGATTTGTATGTGTTGAAAAATCCTGTGTTCCTGGAATAAATCCCACTTGTTTATATTGTTACATAAATTCTATTTGTATGTTTTGGGCTTCAATTTGCTCATGTTTTCAGGAGCTTTTTTGTTTTGTTTGTTCATGAGAAATCTTAATCTGAAGAGTTCTTTCTTTCTTATAATGTGTTTATAATGTTTTCCTTCTCTATAATATCAATGTGACTTGGTTTTAATATTGGTCTTGCTTCGCAGAATGATTTGGGAAGTGGTGCATTTACTTCTACTTTCTGTAAAATAGAAATAATTCTGTAGAGAATTGGTATTATTTTATTGAATGTATGGTAGAATTTACCAGTGAAAACATCTGGGCATTGTGTTTTCCTTTTTAGAAGGTTATTAATTATTGAGTGCTGTTTAGTAGAGACTGGGATTTGCAAGGTATCTATTTCACTTTGTATAAACTTTAATAGTTTTCATCTTTCAAAACAATTCTCAACTTCATTTAAATTATCAATTGTGAACAAAGAGTTATTCATTGTATTTCTTTGTTAACTTTTTAATTTTTATGAGAATAGTAATGATGACCCCTCATTTGATTTTGATTTTGATAAATATTATACTCTCTCTTTTTGTTTTTTACTAGCCTGGCTAATGGTTTATTAATTTTACATATATTGCCAAGTAGTCAGAGTTTGCTTTTATTGGTTTCTCTATAATTGTTTTGTTTATAACTTAATAGATTTCTGCTAAAATTATTTCTTTTCTTCTGCTTGTTTTACCTTAAACATTTATTTTTTTCTCTAGTTTCTTGAAGTTGAAGCTTAACATATCAGTTATAGGTCTTTCTTCTTTTTTATGTACATTTTATGCTGTAAATTTCCTGCAAGCACTGCTTTTTCTGTATCCCACAAATTTCTATAACTTATATTATCATCTAACTTAAATTATTTTAAAATTCCTTATGACACCCCTACTTAACCATTTGTTATTTGTAAGCATATTAATAATCTACAAATATTTCATGATTCTACTTATTTTTATGTTATTGATTTCTAGTTTAACTCAAGTGCAATACAAAAATACACTTAGGATGATTTCTAGGCTTTGAAATTAGATGAGGTATTGTTGATGTCTCATATTGTGGTCTATTTTGGTGAATGTTTCAGGAACTTGAGGAGAATTTGCATGCTGCTATGGTTGGATAAATTATTCTACAAATGTCACTTAGAATAGGTTGATTGGTAATACTGTTCTGCTCAACTATATACTTGTTGATTGTCTTTTTGATACAGTAGCTTCTTTTCTTTTGGGTAGTTAGCCAAGAGTGGGATTACTGGATTGAATAGTAGGTCTACTTCTAGTTCTTTGAAAAATCTAAATACTCTTTTCCATAGAGGTTGTACTATTTTACATTCCCAACGACCCTGTATAAGCGTTCCATTTTCACTGCATCCATGCCAACATCTATTGTTTTGTACCTTAATAGTGGCCATTTTGACTAAGGTAAGGTAACATCTTATTGTGGTTTTAATCTGCATTTCCCTGCTAAATAGTGATGATGAGCATTTTTCACATGTTTGTTGACCATGCCTGTCTCTTTTTTGGAAAAACGTCTCATCTTTTTTCTCCACTAATTAATGAGATTATTTGTTTTATTTCCTGGCTGATCTGTTTGCGTTCTTTACAAATTATGGATAGTAGTCGTTTGTCAGATGCATTACACATAGTTTGTGAATGTTTTCGGCTATTCTGTAGAATATTTACTCCATTGATTATTTTACTGCATTGAAGCCTTTTAGTTTAATTCAGTCTCATTTATTTATTTTCATTTTTACGGCATTTGCTTTGGGGGTTTTGGTCACAAATTCCTTGCCTAGTCTAATGTTCAGAAGAGTTTTTCCATGGTATTCTTGTAGAAGTTTCATGGTTTCAAGTTTTACATTTATTATCCATTTTGAGGGTTTTTTGTATATGATGGGAGAAAGAGATCCAGTTTCATTTTTCTTCATGTGGTGATACAATTTTCCCAACACCACTTATTTATTGAATAGAAGATATGCATGTATGGAATCCAATGAAGCCCTCTCAGAAACACTGATAAGCTGAGTAAGTTCAAACTTTCACATGTGAATAAGAAAGGGCACTGTCAACTGTATTCCTTGGAAGTGAAATAATGGGCCACACACATTCTGCCTCAAAACTTTCATAATGACCCACTTACAAACCTGTGTTATCAAAGGAAAATTATTTACCCATTTCTCTAAAATGGAAAAGAAATGTGCTGACTTCTGCAAAACAACTAATCATCTTCACCCTCACCACCTAAGGGTGGGCTTCTGTAGGTGGCCACAACAAACACTGGAGGATCATTTTTACTTTTAACCTTCGCACATCAGACCAAACACAGACAGAGCTTCTAATTCTTCCCCAGAGGTCTCTGGCTGTAGAATATTAAACATCAGAAGTTTGAGTATCTCAGGTATAATATGTCTTCTGAAGTGGAGCTGTGAGTTTTATGCAGTACCTGACAACAGAAATATTGTCAGCTTTTCTGCATAATCTTGCAGTCTGAGTGAGTAGGAATATGCAGCTGAAAACATCTCCAGAATATTTCAATCTTGCACCATTGCTTATTAATTCAGTCAGGAAAACTGTCAGTCAGACCAGCAGCCAACCAGCCTGTGGGCTAGATATCAGAGAGCTGTGCAACTTGTTGTCCCTTTAATTGCTTAAAAAGTCAAATAATTACCCATACAGGTAGTATCCCAGTCAGCCAACAAGTTGACTACCCAGTTTTCCAGGCAGGTAGTCATCCAACAGTCAATCCCAGAGCTAGGCAGGAATTGAATATGTGAATGAATCTCTCCCATCAGTTTGACAGCCAAGCATCCATGCTGTTTGCCAATCAATCATCTATTCTATCAGCCACTCAGCCCTCAAATCAGGCACTAGAAGAAGGTTTGTTTTAAAAGATTGTGAAGGTTTTTAAACTCTTTTTAAAAGATTACTGGAGTTTATTATTTACTAATCCTATTTAAAAGATTACTGGAGTTTATTGTTTAAAACTAATCCTAATCTTTTTTAAATTACCATGAGCAAGTCAAATCATTTCATAAATAGATTTCTCAACTAGATAAGATGCTTATGACATCACAATATTGTGATTTTTAATAATTAGAAGAGATGTTATACTGGAAAGAAAATGAACAGAGTCAGCAGGTTTGCAGAAGTCATCTCAAAATAGTTAGAAGAGACCAGGTAGGGTGGCTCATGCTTGGCTATAATCCAAGAACTGATCATTTGAAGTTGGAAGGCCAAGATCAGCCTGGACAACATTGTGAGAACTCATCTCTAGAAAAAAAAAATTAAATCAGCTGGGAGTGGTGATGTTAACTACTCTGGAGGCTGAGGCAGGAGAATCACTTGAGCCTAGGTGTTAGAGGTTATAGTAAGCTATGATTGGGTCACTGCTCTCCAACCTGGGGACAGAACAAGACCCTATTAAAAAACAACAGCAAAAACTTAAAAGAATATGCTTATTTTAGGAAGGTCTATTTACTGAGAAAATAAAAAGGTAATACCTATAACTTGGGATTTATATGTTTGATACCATAAGTTTCTCAGGTATTTCATACTGTTTACATTTTTAAATGACTTTATTATTTTGCAAATAAAACACAAATTTGATTTTAAAATATTACAAAGTCAGGAATTTGGGATCATGAAGATGTATCTATCTTTCTTGGTAATTTCCAATTAATGAGGTTGTCCTATGGAAAATGAAAAGTAGATCCAATGTTTGCTTTCCCTTAAATTCATTCATTCTGCAATCATTCATATACTCTCTAATAGACAATATTTAAATCCTCGACTTTTAAAGGGAAAAAGAGAAAATAAAAATCCCTGCCCTGAAGTAGTCAATGGCCTCTATCATTGGTGAAGAATTTAGAGGGATTCTGTGCTAAACCACAGTGGCAGTTTCTGGAAGGCTACTTTTATGTTCCTGTACAATAGTCTTCCAATGTTTTTGTTCATGTATTTCCAAATTAATTTTGAAAGCTTCATTCACTTTCATATATTTAAATTGACAAAGAAAACATTTCATTTTGAAGTAAAGGTAGTTGTGATGTTGTAATTCCTGGTACATTTTAAACACTGAAATTTTGAAGTAAGACTTTTTACATCATTTTTATAAAATATAGCAAGTGAAATAGAAGTCCTATACCAAGTGATAACCACCATCAGTCACTTAAGCATTTTACAAATTAACAAAAAAGCAGAAATTTTGTAACAAATTTCTTGTACTTGAAATCTTCTTTCCTTTCCCTATCCTGAAAAAGATTTTCCTAATGTAACTGTTAATTACAGTATCTTCATTTTCACTATAGGTGAAACTTCACAATAAAATGTAAATGTAAATTTTTTATGATTAATATTTTAAATTTATTATTTAAATATAGTTTAATTTTTAATAACATTCAAAATTTTTAAGTATTTTAAAAATAATATTTCTAGATTATAACATCCTATAGTCAAAAAGCTCTATTGTTAAAAAATTATTTGGGTTAGTATAATATAATTAATATTGGCATAATTTTTGATAAATTTTAATAATAAAATAAGTTTCAAATTCATCTCATTCATGCAAAAGGAGTTTTTATCAATTGGTATAAAATAAGACAGAGACCAACACAAGCTATAAGGTTTTTTGTTTTGTTTTTTTTTTTGCAGAGCCTCAAGGTGTCACCCTGGATAGAGTGCTATGGCATCACAGCTCACAGCAACCTCCAATTCCTAGGCTCAAGCAAGTCTCCTGCCTCCACCTCCCAAGTAGCTGGGACTACAGGCGCCCACCACAACGCCTGACCATTTTTTTTGGTTGCAGCCATCAGTGTTGTTTGGCGGGCCCGGGCTGTATTCGAACCTGCCAGCTCAGGTGTACATGGTTGGCACCTTAGCCTCTTGAGCCATAGATGCCGAGCCAAGCCATAACGTTTTTTTAACACAGATAAATGTTGAGTACTAAAAATTTATCATATATACATTGAGTACTCAATATGTATAGCATACATTTATCTTATAAAAAGAGTTTTTCCACATAAAATCACTCCATGCTGTGAAACCCTTCCAACTTGCAATTCAAAAATCTCATAATCTCCTATCATCAAAACTTTTCATGATCTCTCAGTGCACACATACATGATTTACTCCTAGAATTAGGTCGAAGAAAAGTACCGAAAACCATCTGACTCATGAAAAGATATATTATTCAGTCAAGGAAGTGGTTATTTTTCAGTGTCTGGAATGTCCATCACAGTTTAAGTAAGTCTTAACAAATTATTAAGGTATTCTGCTGTGTTTTTTCTTAGAGGCTCCTTGTTTGTCCTTATATACCCCTGAAGAGTTGAAATATATAAAATAGTCCTAACTTAAAACATCTATATCAATATTATATGAATATGAATATATATATATAATTAACTGTATATTGAGGTTCACTTACATCAAGTAGAGTACATAAACATTTAGTTGATGGCTCAATGGATTTTTACTTTATTTAGATAAAGTTATACATGAATATATGGACTATCTAAATAAAATCACCATTCTTCTCTTCTTAAATCTTTTCCCACTCTCTAATAGCACCATTGAAGTACAACATGGGAAGTCTGGGTCCATTGGACAACCATAAGAGAAAGAAAAAGTATATCCTAACCCTTGCCAATCACCAAAAGCAAATATTAATTCCTCATATATTACATAATTAAATATGAAAGTGAAAACCATGAAATATTTAGAAGAAACAGGAAAGAATTCTATTATTACTTTGGAGAAAGCAAATATTTTCTAAACCACACCATGAAAGTGCTAACCATGAAAGAAATAAAAGTGTGTACTTAAATTATATTAAAGGTGAGAACTTCAGTTTATTCTAAGGATGCATTAAGAGACTGGATAAACCCATGGGATGAGGGAATATATTCACACTGTGTATCTTATATTCAGAAGTAAAAGATAGGTGATCATTAGAAAAGTAGGCATAATACCTGAAGGCATCTCATATAACTGATGATTCAAAAGATAATTAAGTTATGAAAAGTGATTAATTCCATTAGTCTTTAAGAAAATGTACATAAACGGTGGTGCATGTGGCTCAAAGGAGTAGGGTACTATCCCCATATACCAGAGATGGTGGGTTCAAACCCAGCCTTGGCCAAAAACTGCAAAAAAAAAAAAAAAGAAAAAGAAAAAAAGAAAGAAAAATAATAAATAAAATGTACATAATACCTGCTCTGTGATGTCTCTTCACCCCTACCAAAAAGGTTGGAAAGAACTAGGGAGACAATATCAATGGCAAACATTGCTGATAATCGGGGCATCAGGAATCTCCTGAGACCGCCTCGTTGAAGAACTGTTTGACAGTTTCTTGTAAAGTTAAGCACATCTCCTAACCCAGGAATTCCACTCTAGTTACATTCTCCACAGTATTCCAGCATCATTTATTTTTAAAAAGTTTTCTTTTTGGTCCCCATTGTATTTCTTTAGTAGCTTTGTTGTAAATCAAGTGACTCTGTGTGTTTGGGTTTATTTCTGTACTCCTTTGATCTATTTTTGTTTCTAAGCCTCTATCATGCCCTTTTTTTTTTTTTTTTGCAGTTTTTTGGCCGGGCCAGATTTGAACCCGTCACCTCCAGTATATGGAGCCAACGCCCTACTCCTTGAGGCACAGGCGCTGCCCCTTATCATGCTTTCTTAATTACTATAGTTTTATAGTAGGTCTTGTGATCAGGTAAATCCTTGACTTTTTCTTCTTTAAGTTTGCTTTCTCCATCTTTTGAATTTCCATAGAAGTCTTCTTCTAAGTTTATATAATCAAAAACAATGTAAAAGCCTACTATTCTTTTGATTGGAACTGTTGCCAATCTCTAATAAATTTGGAGGAAATTAAAATCTTAACAACCTGGGTCTTTCAGTGGAATAAGTACATTTTAAATTTTTTTGGCATCTTCACAAAGATGCATATCTGAATGTTATTTAGTATAACTTTGTTAATGAACCCATTCTCATCACTGCTTGTGAAGTTTACTAGTAAAAAATTAACTGATGACTACAAAAAGCTGAAACCTATTCTTTTTTTCTTTTTCTTTCAAGCAGTTTATGTTTGTTTGTTTAGGGTTTGTTTTTCTTCTTTATTTCAGCTCCATTAAATTTGCCCATATAAATCCCTTAACTGGATACTAACCTCATTCAAAATAATAGAGGCTTAAGAACAGTCATTAGCATTCCTTCCAGTGCTAAGAAGCAATCCACATTTGTGTTTACAGTAGAGAGTTGTACATTACATTGAAATATCATTCAGTTAGAGTCATTCTCCAAGATTGTAAAGAGATGGATGGTCTCCAGGGGAGGGTTGTCATAAAAAGGAAAATCAAACCAGCTGAATAATACAATAAGTTTCTATATAAAGCTAGCTCAGCCAAGCAGGGATATGAAAGGTGGCAGCCTTTGAGGAGATGGCTGACAGATTTCATTTGTCGAGGATCAGATCTTGCCCTGGTGCCACATGTCATATTTTCCCACCACCCCTTCCGTGTTCTACAGGCACCCTCTCCAGGTGCTGTCAGGGGAATAAGCAGAGGCTGCCATTGAAAGGCCAGGCGTTGTTAAGTCAAGTGTATGAAAAGCAGCCATTTTCTCCTCTCTCTTTCTGCCATAAGGTTTAGTCTCTCCTGTTGATTTACTAAACATGCAGAAAGAAAGTGAGGCTAAAATAAATGTTTGACTTCATTCCTTCCTTCCTTTTCTTCCTTCCTTCTTCTTACTTTCTTTCCATCTTTCCTTTTTTTGTTCTTCTTTCTTTCTTACCTCTCTCCCTCCCTCTCTTCCTTGTCGTTTTTTTCATTTCCTCTTCGTTAACTATCCTTTAGCCCTCATTTTATTTTTTATGCAATTTGCCCTCCCTATCACCTTGTGCCTGCCATCCCTTCTCCCTTTCTCCTTATGAATATATACAAAATTTTGTAATAATTCCTCTATATCTATTATTTTATGAATACATCTTTTGAGTGAATGAAAGGAAACTGATCCAAAGATTGTCTAAGAGTCATGCCTGCTTCATCAACTCTCTTGAGGAATAGTTTGCTTCATCTCTTCATTCAACCTTCCTTTTCTTGCTTTCTGCTTTCCCATTTTTATCCGTGTGTGTGTACATGCACACTAGGTGCCAAAAACCTAAAAATGAGCAAATTTCTCTCTCTTACCTAAAGCATTTCATCAATTTATCCCTTCAATTGCCTTTTAGTCTTGATAATTAAGAGTTTCAATCAATGTATCAATAAGAAATCTATGGCCTTCACAATAAAGAACATACAGAAGTTACTCATGAACTTGAAACGTGGTATTCATGTTATGAATACAAATACGAATAGGTACATTAAATAAATTTTTTAACTTTCTCTCCCAAAGAAACAAAGTAACCTGGGATTTGGTTCAATTCGAGGTTCTGATACCAAGGTCTCTATGAGAGAATAGATGATATTCAGCAAACTTTTTTCCTGACACTATGATTTTTGCTTTTCTATCCTCTACACAATCACTGATAATATAATTAAAATCCCATAATTATTTCCATAAATTTCCTTAGGGTATAAAACAAAATGAAACAAACAAGTGGCATGTGTAACTTTATAAAAGGAAACAGGCATCCTAATCAAGTATCCCCAGTACACCTGCTGTGTCTGTGTTATTGATTATAACTCCTCCATATGTATACACACAGACAGAGCACATATGATACAAAATTATTCAACTAGTGTCATAAAATAAGTTTTGAGAAATATTGTGAACTAAAACCTAAATGTTGAAATAATTGTTGTGTTTCTTTCTCACTGTGCCATTTTTATAAACAATGTTTTTAAATAGGATAAGAGCCAATCTTCAAATGACAGGTATTAAACCTAGGTGTTAAATATTACCCTGCTTTGAAAAAATAATAGAAAATGTTTTGAGCAGTAATTTTTCATTTATATTTGGAATGGCAATATTTTCCTTACTTACCTTTAAAGTGTGAGGGACCAAAGCAAACTTTTAAAAATGCTTTGTCAAGCATATAAGTCCTTATCATTATTTATATCACTAGTAATGGTAGCCTTTTGTAAGTATTTGAAAAAATATTTGGGAATATATTATAGGAAGTCATCAACCTGGAATATCTATGCAAAATATAAAGCCTTAAGCACACTTCTATGAACTGAGATTTGATTATTCTCTATTTATAATCTAATAAATTAAAACCTGACACTCATTTGCAGATATTGGCAGAAGACATGAACTCCTTGGTCAAAGACAAAGAATTTCATTCCTCATGCCACAGCCAGTAGCATGGGTATTTAACATGCTTCTGTCAACTCCATTTGCCCCGCCCTAATCTATGCCGAGGGCCTTCATAGATGCCAGCATAGACAGTGAATTTTAACACTGAAGAGAATCACTGTCCTTAACCCCTACCGCCCCACACCCTCGGTTTGTGACTGCAAAAAAATCCCTATTTCACAGCAAGCAGAAAACATAAACCTTTTTCCCTCAGGGAGATGTTACCCCATCCCTCAATTATTTGCTATAAACATATAACTGAAAAAATGGTACAGGAAAAGAGCAGTCAAAGGATTGAATTATAGCTCCCAGCAACACATGTGAGAACAAAAATATGTCTTCCAACAATTTTTCTCACATCTTTTTGCATTATTTTTAAAGAAAATAATGCTGAGCTGTATGTAACTTGGTATGTGCCATAATTATAGACCTTGCTTTAGTATTTCAAACCCATATTCAATAAAAAAGTGTTTATTTTAGCCAAGTTAAATTCTGATTCCACTAACATTTAGTTGATGTCTACAATGTGTCAATTACTGATCTAGGTGTTTTATTACATAAGAAACCAGTAAGTGCCTAGGAAAATATTCCAATAAAAAGACTTAAAAAAATTCAAAAGATTAAGGGGGCACACGAGTTTCTGTCACATGGATGAATTGTGTAATGCAGACAATTATCTTAAGTGAAGTGTGTCAGGAATGGAAAAACAATAAAAAGATTCTTAAAAATAGCATTTCAAACAGCCATGTAAGAGCAGAGGTGAAGCAAAAAGGAAGCCATTGTCTAGTAGTGATCAATTGCAGAATATTTCAAAATGTCTCTGGTGGTATCATTCCCACATTTCATAATGTTTTGCAAGTTATTAGGGGGACGACATTAAATCATTGAGTCAGTAGAGTTGTTCTCTTCCCTGTAAATTTTGTGAATCCACTAGGTACAGGAGATAATCACTTAATCATCCCAGAACCATTCGTATAGATAACACTTAACCACCTTCTTTAGAGTTATATTACAAATGTTGCAGAATCTGTCTATTCACATAAAGCAAAAATGCCAAAAATTATACAACTTCTATCTTTTGGGGGGGGTTAAGCATGTGCATGCTTGCAAACACACACACACACGTGCACACAGATGCACATACACAGGCATACACAGATTGAATTCTTTCCCTGTCCGTCACCCTTCCAATAATTATCCTCCTGGAGAAAGCAATCAATTGCAATAGCTAACAATTATTGTATACTTTCCATGTTGGTTTACTCCATTCCATCACCCATTACTAAAATCTTAGGCAGATTCATCTTCAAAATGTAGATACAATCAATCATTTATCTCCATGCTAAAGCAATAGACAGTTTCCCATTTTCATTAGCTTGACTCTTTACATGGATTTTTCTATATTAGGAATATGAAATCTCAACTTGCTTCCTGGGCCTCAGCCACACTGACTTCTATTTAGGTCTCATATTAAACAGCTTCTTTCCTACGATGATTCTTTACATATGTCAGTTTCACCATTTGGAACTCTTCTTTCTCCTATATATGTCTGGTTAACTCCCTTTTCTATCTTCATCTGTTAGTTCAGAGTCCCTTTCCATGGAGAATGAACTTTAGTCCTCTGTCTAGCTCCTTCCATAACTTCATGCTTCCTCCAACTTTTAGCAATTGTCCCAGCTGTAATTCCATATCAGTAGCGTTAATCAGTGTACCAGTTTACCTGCACTCAGAGTTCCTAGGAGGTGGACTTTCAATTTAAAACTGAATCAGTCCCAGCAAAACAAGATGGGTTGGTCCTCCTATCATTTTATTATTGTTAATATCTGCTTACCCTCTATTGTCTAAGTTTTATGAGTTAAGATAACATACTTTAAGTTTAGCAACTATTTGTATTTTTTACTTATAAGAGGTATTCAATAATAAAAAAAATCGACCTTTAACTAAATCCTTTTAAAAAAATTATGGGCTAAGGTAGCTCATTACTTTCTGCATGCATCATTTGGAAATGGCCTTTCTCAATATTTATTTACCCAGTAAGGTCTACCTATCAGTGCTCCTCCTCTCAGTGAGGCACCCATATGAACATCTGGGAATGAAACACGAAACCTAAGTTATAAAGGAAACTTGAATAAAGATTTGAAGCCAAGGGGTAGTTGGTGAGAAAGAAGGAATACAAGGTTTATACCCACATATCTCAACTTGCAGTCTCAGTTTCTCTCCATCTACTTTAGGCTCTTAGGCAAGTTGTATATCTTAGTCAGTTTGGGCTGCAACCCCAGAAGAACATGTACTGAATAGCTTTACTGAAATCTATACTTCTCACAGTTCTAGAGTCTAGAAAGTTCAAGACGAAGGCACTAGCAGATTAAGTGTCTGGTGAGGGATGGCTGTCTTCTTGCTGTGCTCTCTCGTGGCAGAAAAGCAAAGAGCGAGAGAGAGAGTAGGGAAGCTCTCTGAGGTCCCTTTCCTAATGCACTGTCCCAATTCATGAGACCTCCACCTTATGACCTAATTACTTTCCAAAGGCACCGTATCGTAATATCATTACACTGGTAGGTTAGGATTTCTGCATTTTAATTTTATAGGGACACAAATATTCAGTCCATAAGATGTGCTAACTCTTAATATCATTTTACTAGTCTACCCTAGAAAATAATAAAGCCTACCACAAAGAGCTCTTGTGGGCAATAAGAAGATGGCATATGGTGAGTCCAGGAAACACTAGCTACTTAGCAACTATCAGTTCAAGTCTCTCTTCCATATAGGAAATTGAAGAGACAATGATAGCCACATACCAGCAGACTAATATGGCATGAGAGGCAGCCCAAATGGTGGGGAGAATAGGAAGTAGAAATAATTAACAATTGTTTTATGCCACCCAAGTAACTGAATAATTAAAGTTTGAAAGTCATTAGCTAAAGACTATTTAACCTATATACTTTTGTATGTATCATCCAGCACTGACATTCTTGTTTTTGTTATTATTTGTTTGCTTTCCTTAAATCATTCTGGCATTTCTCAAAGCATACCATGGTTCCTTAGGATAATGCATTAAAATTCATATTTCAGGATCTTACTCAATATCTACTATTAAACAGATCAGAAATTTTGGAGATTATTCTTTTTATTATGTATTTTTAACAAGAAGAATTTTGAGAACATTTTCTAAAGGCAAAATAAAATAGTTCATTACCAATTTAGTGAAGATTTACTTCCCTCTAAAATTCACTTATTATTGACTATTCTTAAAGTTGACTATTCTGTAAACAGTGAGGGGATGAAGTCAGAAGGATGTGAATAGAAAAGCCATTCCAGGTGTTAGACACTGAAAATACGTCAACTCTGGGAAGCTTTGAAAGACCATATACACTAAAGTATCACTAGAATAAAGATTTAGAACCTTCTTTGACTGGCAACTGAGACCAAAGTTAATCAAAATTTCTTGTTAGAAACGTACACCACTTGCTGAAGTACTATATTATAAAATAGGGGAGCAAGTCCCCCTTGTGGGTCTTTAAAAATCATTCTAACACTGCCATGGAAATTATACTCAGAGAGGCATATGAAATTCAAAGATGGGTTATACTCACAGATCCTCCGGAGGAAGGATGACATGCTACTCAAAGGTCCATAATGGGGGAGCTCCCAGGAAGTGGACTCAACCAAACAGGTGGGAACTGATGGGGAGAGAGAGAGAGAGAGAGAGACTTCATGGGCTAGTTTCTTCATTAGTAGTTGGCTTAGGGAAGTACACAAACACCCATAGGAAAATGATTTCATTGGTGTGTGTGAATGTGAACAGTTCACAGTTAGGGGAGGAGAAGAAAGGGAACTTGTGACAGGTACCAGCCACATCAAGATGACACACCTACTCACTTGGGCAGGGTGTTCACACACTATTTCTGGGGTTGTTGTCTCATGAGGAAAATATATTTTCAAAATTTACAGTACGGGGGGCAGAGCAAGATGGCTGACTGGAAGCAGCTTCCGAAAAAGGCTCCTGTCCAAAAGGGAAGATAACCTCCAGAAACTGCACAATTAAGATGAATTCTGGGAGCCCAGCCAAGAGAGAGAGAAGTGATTTCTGTGAGTCACCTCTGCTGAGACAGGCTGCGACCCCAAGGAAGCAAGCTTCAGGTACACAATTCATCTGAAAGGAAGAGTGTCCGTCCCTCCCCCAAGAAAGCTCTGAGTATCTTGCTTTTCTGTTTCCTTTCTTTTTTTCCTCCTCTTTTGCTCCTGCAGGTTTTCTACAGACAAGTGGTGAACTGTGGATGTCTTGTCTCACTCCACAGAAGAGTGCTGTGGGAAGTGGAGTGTGCTTCCCCTGAGCTCCCTGGTGTGACTCTGAAAACTATTGCTAGGCAGAAAAACTGAACTCAAGTTTTCTCCACCATTCTGAACTTACTGTACACCTTACCCCAACTTCCTGACAAACCAGAAGACTAACCCCCGCTGAGACTGAGGGAGGAGGTCCCTGAGCAGCGCCCCCACCCCCACCTGCCGGAACAAGCGCCACACAGGGAAAAGACTCCGGGGGTCGCGGCAGGCCTCCTCCCTCTGGCCAGGGAAGCCGCAGGCTGGAACAAGCGCCACACCGGGAAAAGACTCCTGGGGGGGTCGCGGCAAGCCTCCCTCTCTCCGCCAGGGAAGCCGCAGGCGAGTGCCTGGCCCTGCGCTCTGTGCTTGCTGGGCTTCCACAGGCCCGCCCTCTGCTAGAAACTCTTACAGCAACCACCAGACCTCCTCAAGTCTGCCCCTGGCCAGGAACTCCCCCCAGCGACCACGCGGGCCCCCGCCTGGCACCCACAGGGCCCCCGCAGGTCCACCCCTAGCCAGTAAATCCCCTGGGGACTGTGTGGCCCTTCGCCCAAGCCTGCAGGGCTTCTGCAGGCCTGCCTTCTGCCAGGAACTCTGCCTACAACTACTAGGCCTCTGCAGGCCTGCCTCCCCCACCCCCGCCAAGAATTCCTTCGGCAGCTGCCTGGTCCTGTGCCCTGTGCTTGCCAGGCTTCCACAGGTCTGCTGTCTGCTAGAAACTCTGCAGGTGACCGCCAGGCCTCTGCAGGACTTTCCCCAGCCAAGAACTTCCCCACCTACTACGCGGGCCTCTGCCTGGCACCTACAGGGTCCCCGCAGGTCCACCGCTGGGCAGTAAATCCCCTGGAGACCGTGCGGCCCTGTACCCCAGCCTGCAGGGCTTTTGCAGGTCCACCTTCTGCCAGGAACTCTGCCTGTAACTGACAGGCCCACAGCCAGGAACTACCCCAGCAACTGCCTGATCCTGCGCCTGTGCTTACAGGGCTTCTGCAGGTCTGCTATCTGCTAGAGACTCTGCCAGCAACGGTCCATGCCTCTGCAGGTCTTCCCCCTGCCAGGAACTCCCCTGGAGACTGTGCAGGCCTCCACCTGGCACCCACAGGGCCCCCTCAGGCATGCCCTTGCCAGGGACTGTCCCGGTAACTGCGGGCCTCCACCTGGCACCCACGAGGCCTCTGCAGGCCAGCCTCTGTCAGGGACTCTGCCAGCAACTGCCAGGCCTCTGTAGGTCTGCCCCCAGCCAGGAACTCCCCCGGAGATCGTCTGGCCCTTCATCCCACACTTGCTGGGCTTCTGTAGGTCTGCTTTCTGCCAGGGACTCTGCCCATGACCACCAGGCCCCTGGCCAGGGTCACTCCCTGCAACTGCG
>CAUYON010102473.1:0-12361 GCA_963573935.1 Arctocebus calabarensis | reverse complement strand
GCCTCCACCTCCCAAGTAGCTGGGACCACAGGCGCCAGCCACAACGCCCGGCCATTTTTTGGTTGCAGCCATCATTGTTGTTTGGCGGGCCCGGGCTGGATTCGAACCCGCCAGCTCAGGTGTACGTGGCTGGCGCCTTAGCCCGTTGAGCCACAGGCACCGCCGAGCCCTAACTGAGACTTTAAAGCACAGAGAAAGTACTCAATAAATGGGGGGCTGATATTATTTTTGAGGCTGTTCTATTCTTTTTGCTGTTGTTGTTTTGTTTTTTTTGAGACAGAGTCTCACTCTGTTGTTCTAGGTAGAGTGCCATGGCATCATAGCTCACAGCAACCTCTAACTCGGGCTCAAGCAATCCTCTTGCCTCGGTTTTTCTGTTTTTAGTACAGATGGTGTCTTGCTCTTACTCAGGCTGCTTTCAAACTCCTGAGCTCAAGAAATCCACCTGCTTCAACCTCCTAAGAGTGCTTAGGATTACAGGCATGAGCCACCATGTGCCTGGCCTTAGGCTATTCTGTTCTTTTATATCTAGCATTCTATATTTCATGTCTGTGTCCAGTGGGGTCTTACTTGTTATTTCACATCTGTATCTTGACTACCCGATATTAATAGTAAAGTTTAACACCAACTTACTACCAATTTTTGAGCACTTACTAGATGCCAAATACTGTGTTAAACTCATTATATGGATTATCACATTAATGTCTATTATAAATATTACCCTCATTTTTCATATGAGGAAATTGAGTCTCAGAAAGGTAGAGTAACTTGTTTGTTTGACTCACACATTCAAATGAAAGGCAAGAGGCCAAGCACAATGGCACATGCCTGTAATACTAGCACTGAGGGAGGCCAAGGCAGGTAGATTGCTTGAGCTCAGACCACCTTGAGCAAGAGTGATACCCTGTCTCTAAAAACCGCCAGCCCCATATACCAAGGGCAGCGGGTTCGAACCTGGCCCCAGTCAAACTGCAACAAAATATAGCCGAGTGTTGTGGCAGGTGCCTGTAGTCCCAGCGACTTAGGAGGCTAAGACAAGAGAATTGCGTAAGCCCAGGAGTTGGAGGTTGCTGTGAGCTGTGATGCCACAGCACTCTAATAGGGCGATAAAGTGAGACTCTGTCTCTAAAAACTAAATAAAATATATATGTTTAAAAAATAATAAATATATGGGCGGTGCCTGTGGCTCAAAGGAGTAGGATGCCGGCCCCATATTCCAGAAGTGGCAGGTTCGGGCCCAGCCCTGGCCAAAAACTGCAAAAAATAATAATAATAATAATAATAATAAATATAAAATAAAATAAAAGCAGCCAGGCATTGTGGTGGATGCCCATAGTTCCATCTATTCGGGAAGCTGTGGCAAGAAAATCACTTGAGTCCAAGAGTTTGGTCTATATCAGCATTATACTCAGGTGACAAAGTAAGATTCTGTCTCAATAAATAAACAAATAAATAAATAAACAAACAAAAGGTCGAGATTTGTTTTGTTTTGTGAGACAGAGTTTCACATTGTTGCTTTTGGTAGAGTGCCATGGAGTCACATCTCACAGCAACCTCCAACTCTTGGGCTCAAGTGATTCTCTTGTGTCAGCCTCCCAAGTGGGAGTCCCTGGGACTACAGGGTCTTGCCACAACACTTGGCTATTTTTACAGATGAGGTCTCAGTCTGGCTCAGGCTGGTCTTGAACTTGTGACCTCAGGCAATCACCTACCTTGGCCTCCCAGAGTGCTAGGATTACAGGCATGAGCCACCATGCCTGACCCAAAGGTTGAGATTTGAAGCCATGTCTGTCTGATTCCAGAGCCAATGCTCTTAACCACTGTGCCATGTTCCAACTATTCTGTGAACTACTCAAGAGCAGAGAACACCAGTCTCTTTTCTGTATTCTTTAAGACACCTAGCATGAAGCCAATCCACACCCTGCAAGGGCAAAATTGTGAAAGACTGTAACCCTGGGCTCCAGAAGATGCACATTTCCCACAGGTGAAAAGGCACAAGGCCTGGTGCCCAGTTGGCTCTAACCACAGACTGCCAGGAGCAGGCCTGGCTTAAGATGTGAAGGTCAGACACAGAGACCTGCACACTCACCCCAGTATTAGAACCTGTGTATCTGACTCCAGGGACTTGTCCTTCATAAGGCAACATAGTAATTCTGTTTGAGCTGGACCTAGGTAGAGGAAAACAGAGGGAAAAAGTCTGGAGTGAGGCTCAGTGCCTGTAGCTCACGCGGCTAGGGTGCCAGCCACATACACCAGAGCTGGTGGGTTCGAATCCAGCCCGGGTCAACCAAACGATAATGACAACTATAACCAAAAAATAGCCAGACGTTGTGGTGGCGCCTTATAGTCCCAGTTACTTGGGAGGCTGAGGCAAGAGGATCACTTAAGCACAAGAGTTTGAGGTTGCTGTGAGCTGTGATGCCACAGCACTCTACCCAGGGTGACAGCTTGAGACTGTCTCAAAAAACAACAAACAGGCTCGGTGCCTGTGGCTCAACCAGGCTAAGGCACCAGCCACATACACCTGAGCTGGTGGGTTCGAATCCAGCCCAGGCGCGCCAAACAACAATGACGGCTGTAACCAAAAAATGGTCAGGCATTGTGGCGAGCACCGTGTAGTCCCAGCTACTTGGGAGGCAGAGGCAGGAGAGTCGCTTGAGCCCAGGAATTGGAGGTTGCTGGGTGAGCTGTGATGCCACAGCACTCTATCCAGGTGACAGCTTGAGGCTCTGTCTCAAAACAAACAAACAAACAAACAAAAAAGTCTGGAGTAAAATGGCAAGAGAAGATGAGATAAGGGGGAGAACAGAATGCTGAGCCTGGCACCATCAGGGAAGCCATAAGCATCTTTATTACCCACTAAACATCCAAGTCCAGCTAGGGCCACCCTGAGATGAAGGTGTGTTAGGAACAGAGAAGGCAAAGCTACTAGGCCTGGGCCAGAGTCCAGAATTACCTGTGTCTGGGGCCTGGAGCACAGGGCCAAGAAGGGCTCTGCAGGCAGGGTAGGTGTACTTGGCACAGAAGGAGGCCAGGGCAGTTGTAAGCAGGCGTGAGGCTGAGGAAGTCAGGGAAAGGATCTACAGCACGGGGGAGAAAAAAATTAATTTTTTTTTCCTTCCTTTCAACAAATGTTTTACCAGACATCTATTTCAGAGGGTGATACACATTATAAAGGAATAAAAACCAAGTTATTTTATTTAGGAGTCACACCCACTGGAAAAGATATATAGCTCCCTTCTCCAGCTCTCCAAACCCTGAAAGCCCCTAGTTTAATTCCTGGAAGGATTCTGAGGCATAAGATAAGGATTCAAATGCCTAGTAGGTAGACAGCCTAGGGATCTAAGTCCTGGCAGGTTAGCAGGCATCTTCTCCTTGCCCCAGGCTGCCCAGAGAGACCAATGAATGCCTGCAGGGTTGGCAATGCCCTCTCTCATGTACTGCCCTTGTGAAGACTCAGAAGTTCTTCCTCATTGTCACTGGCGCTCTGAATGCCTGCCAATGCACCTACCCGTCCAAGAAAGAGGCTCCTGGTCAGCACCGTAGCATTGCTGACGCTAAGATCTGGTGAAAGGGCCAGCAACCAGGTGCAGAGCTGCAGGAGACCTGTGTCCGAGAGCTGGGGGAGCTGCAGTTGGGCACACAGGAGGTCCATCTGCTGACAGGGCCAGGCATGGAGGGAGGGAGGACACAGGGTCAGTCTGCCTCTGCTAAACTATCTCAAGTCAACTGAGCAGAAGCAGGGAAGATACTCTAAGGCAGGGGTCCTCAAACTTTTTAAACAGGAGGCCAGTTCACTGTCCCTCAGACCGTTTGAGGGCCAGACTAAAAAAAAACTATGAACAAATTCCTATGCAGACTGCACATATCTTATTTTGAAGTAAAAAAACAAAATTGGGGCAGTACCTGTGGCTCAAAGGAGTAGGGTGCCGGTACCATATACCAGAGGTAGTAGGTTCAAACCTAGCCCTGGCCAAAAACTAAAAAACAAACAAAAAAAAAAAAAGGCAACAAATACAAATACGATATTTAAATTGAAAAAAAAAAGGTGCCCCCTAAAAAAAAAAAGACCTCCTAACTTTAGAAAAAAAAAGGCCCCCCCTTAACTGCAAAAAAAGGCCCTACTAACTGCAAAATAAAAAAAAAAAATAGACCTCCTAACTTCAAAAAAAAATCCTAACTTGTTCTTACCTTGGTCCTCAGGCAGCAGCAGGCTCTGCACAGGCAAGCCTGTGACTCCTCCATTCAAGAGCCTTAGTCTCGGCTTGGTGCCTGTGGCTCAACGGGCTAAGGCACCAGCCACATACACCTGAGCTGATGGGTTCGAATCCAGCCTGGGCCCGCCAAACAACAATGACGGCTGCAATCAAAAAATGGTCGGGCATTGTGCTGGGCGCCTATGGTCCCAGCTACTTGGGAGGCGGAGGCAAGAGACTCGCTTGAGCCCAGGAATTGGAGGTTGCTGTGAGCTGTGATGCCACCGCACTCTATCCAGGGGTGACAGCTTGAGGCTCTGTCTCCAAAAAAAAAAAGTCTCAGTCTCACCTGAGAATGAGACGAGAGACAGAGAGAAGAAGGGGTGTCCAAGAGTGCAACGCACATTCCACACATGCTGCTAAGCAGGACAGCGAAAACACCCAGCGGGGAGAGACAGAGAGAAGGAGGGGAGTCCTAGAGTGTGGTGCAGATTCCACACATGTGCACTGTGGCCCAGGACGAGTTGGCTGCTAGGCAGGACAGGCACTGGCAGCAAAAACACCTGACCGGCTGGATAAATGTCCTCAGCGGGCCCGCGGGTCGTAGTTTGAGGACCCTTGCTCTAGGGTAAGGTAAGGCTAGGATAGCTGCTCTAAAGGGGAGAATGAAGGGCTAAAGAGACCACTGGGGTGACCTCTAAAAGAAACCATTCAGGTGATCCCTTAGCCCTGAGAAACAGAAAACAACAAAATCCCCTCCTAAAATTTCCCACACACAACAGGGAAACATAAACTTAAACAGGGAGAGGTACAGGAGAAAAGATGTAACCTCAGGGCCAGGAAGTCTATCTGGACTCACCTGGATGGGACTACATTCATGGAGAAGCTGTAGTTCAACTGGGGGGGCATCCTCCATTCCCTGAGGATAGAAATCCCATGTCAGGGCTGGCAGAGCCTTTGGTGACAAGTCACTGAGGACATCCTTTCAGTTGGGAAAGGGAGTGGTTGAGATCCTGAAAGGTGCTACCCCAGGAGAGGAACTTGCCTGGGTTTAGATGACATGTCCAGACTTGGGCCAAGAAAAGCCTCTATAGAGACTTTCCTCAGACCTTACTCCAACCCTGCCTCCCCCATCCTCCCTGTGCCTCACTGTACTTGAGCTTCCCAGGGCATAGTAGAGGTTTGGGCAGAAGGTGGAAGCAGGGCTAGGGTGAGTGTAGGGCCAGTCACCTCCCCAGTGGTCTTCAGCAGCTGCTGTAGCCTGGGAACCTGGTCCTGTGAAAGAGAGCCCAGTCACCAAGTGCCTATTGCCCCAAGCCCAATCCTGGCTCCCTTTCCTGAGAAGGGCCCCTGTCAGTGGTAGCTAGTAGACAAAGATAATTCAAGACAGCTAAGAAGAGGAAGCTGCTATCTTGAAAAAAGCCTGAGAATCCAGTCTAGACAAGACTCATGTGAAATCCAGCTGTCCGGGCGGTGCCTGTGGCTCAGTGGGTAGAGTACTGGCCCCAAATACCGAGGGTGGCAGGTTCAAACCCGGCCTCGACTAAACTGTAACAAAAAAATAGCTGGGCATTGCAGCAGGGGTCTGTAGTCCCAGCTACTTGGGAAGCTGAGGCAGAAGAATCGGCTAAGCCTAGGAATTGGAGGTTGCTGTGAGCTGTGTGACACCACGGCACTCTACTGAGGGCAATAAAGAGAGACTTGTCTCTAACAACAACAACAAAAAGAAATCCAGCTGTCCATTGTCTTCTCTGCATCCAACCCAAATGGGAGTAGACCCAGGCCTTGGACTGAGAAGATAGGTTGGATGCTGGCATGATTCCCCTCCATCCCAGAGGATGAGGTGACAGAGATAGCTCCAGAGCCTCCACTTTTGCCTAGCACCTTTTACCCCTATGTTACAGATAATTAGGACAAGTGTTTCCAGTAACCCCCTTCCCCACCTCTCCTGAAAAGTATGTGGAGAGTGGCTGGGTGCCTATAGCTCAGCGGCTAGGGCGTCAGCCACACACACCAGAGCTGGTGGGTTGGAATCCAGCTCAGGCCCGCCAAACAACGACAACTACAACCAAAAAATAGCCAGGCGTGGTAGTGGGCGCGCGTAGACCCAGCTACTTAGGAGGCTGAGTCAAGAGAATTGCCTAAGCCTAAGAGTTGTAGGTTGCTGTGAGCTGTGACATGACATTCTACCCAGGGCAACAGCTTGAGACTCTGTCTCAAAAAAAAAAAGTATGTGGAGTGAAGTCTACATTCCTTCAACCCCATCCTCTTCCCCTTTCCTCCTTGAACTACAGAGTCATCCCAATTGGGTAACAGTGTCTCAACCAGCCTTCATCATGGATAAACCCTCCATTCCTGAAGGATTATGGTAATTCCAGCCTCCCCACCACAGTACCTGGATAGCTTTGGGCAACTCAAAACTCTCAGTTAGACTCTTAGCAGCCTCCAGACTCGGACTACCCTTGCTGATCTCAGCTCCCAGGACAGGCTGGTTCTTAATGGGAAATGCATCTCCTTCGCCCACCAAGGACTCCAATGATTCACACGCAGATCTCTCCTCTTCATGCTCCTCTTCTTCTTCTCCCCTTTCGGAACACCTGAACCTTTTGGGGGCTCTCATCCCCTCAGGACTTGCAGGCTCTTCCTCTGGCTCCTTTCTGCGTTTCCCAGTCTGCTGGGAGTCCCTGTCCTCCTCTTCTTTAGGGTCTGGAACCTGGGGCAATTTCAACCTCCTGCCCCCCTGACTCAGGTGCCTACATAGGCTTTGGAGCTGTGTCTGGCACCTTTTGGACAGTAAGGAAGCTCCCTCTATGGAGGCTCCAACCCCCAGGTCTCTTTCCAGAAATTTTCCCAGGGTACAGAGCCAGGCATCAGGGTCAGAGACCAGGTCCTGCAGGGCAATCTGCAGCACAGAGAGGAGCCCACTTTCAGGCAGTGATGGCCAAACAGCTATCAGCAGGGACATCAGGTTCCTCTGGCATAACTGGGGCAATCTCAGCAACAGTGGCTTCCTGGGTAACAGGGGGAAAGAAGGCAGTTAGAGAAGCTAGTTGAAAGGAGCAGAGCACAGGGCAGACAGGGCAGAGCTGAGGGCTAGATGGCAGTTAACAAATCAGGGAAAACAGGAGATACTTTCAAGTCCGTGTGGAAAGGACAGCATGAGAGTCATTCAAAAGGTGTTTTCATGAGCATTTATTATATGCCAGGCCCATTCTTTGAGCTCTCTGGAATCTCCTATTTCAGCTCCAAAATTCATTTTGGAACCTACCCTATAATAGATCCATGCTTGTTTTACATTTAAAATAAAAAGATCCTTTACCAAATTTTAGATAAAAATATTCCAGGATGCTGTGCAAAGCTTAGTGTGTGGACCTGTGGTCACCCTTGGCAATCCCTGGTACTCATGTGTCCAGCTCTCCTGTCCCTTTCACCAATTGTGAGTTCCTAAAAGGCAGAAGTAGTGTCTCTGTTCTCTGTGTCCTAGTATTTAGCACAGTGCCCGTCCAGAGCAGGCAGTTAGTGCACATTCAGTGAGTGAAAGTAAGAGATCAGCTAGGGCTGCTGTGGCAAGAGAAAGCTACCCAGAGGAAGTGAGACTTAAAACAGAGGAATCAGGTAAAAGCCATGCAAGACACCACTTTACACATTCCAAACAGTGTTCACAGATGCAAAAGGTAGACAGAGGGGACTGAGGGCCTTTTCTTTTGGAGTCCCAGGGTTCAGGGCAGAATGAATGCTCCCTCCTGCAAGCACTCAGCATTCTCTGCTTTAAGCATTCTCTGCTTTATTCTCTAGTGCTCCAAAGGCCCACGATCAAATACAGCTGTCTGTAATTCCAGGTCCTGTGTGACCTCCCTATGCACAATTTTGTAGTGCTGATTGTCATCACACCCAGAGGTGCTTGGGATGTAAGGGAGGAAAAAAAGACCTATTTCTTTTTGGAATATAGATACTGTGTGAGAAAGAAAAATTAGAGTCAAAGTTTAAAAGATAATTTGTGATGGGAGAGTATATGAGGGCAGAGTGGTAGGGAAGACCCTACTCCAAGGGGTTTTAACCTTTTTTAGTGCCACAGACCCCTTATTAGAGTAAGAATACTCTGGATACAATACAAAGGAAATCAACTATACTGAAATACAGTTCTATAAAGGGGTCCTAGGTATAGAATAAGCAGGTAGCTGGACAAACATTTCTACGGAACTTTTTTTTTTGCAGTTTTGGGCAGGGCCGGGCTTGAATTCTCTACCATCCTTCCCACCACCACCACCCCCCCCACCCCCCCAGTATATGGGGCCAGTGCCCTACTCCTTGAGCCACAGGCACCATCCCCTGAACAAACATTTCTATAGCCTCCAATTTGAGGATTCAAACAAGTCCTCCTGACCCATCACTTGAAAGAATTCAAACTGGAGGGTGGAAAGAAAATATTAGAGCTCCTATTTCTACTTAATTATTTAAAATATAAGAAATGGGTGGCGCCAGCCACATACACCAGAGCTGGCGGTTTCGAATCTGCCCCAGGCCTGCCAAACAGTGACAACTACAACCAAAAAATAGCTAGGTGTTGTGGCGGGCACCTGTAGTTCCATCTACTCAGGAGGCTCAGGAACAGTGGCTTCCTAGGTAACAGGGGGAAAGAAGGCAGAGAATCACTTAAACCCAGGAGTTTGAGGTTGCTGCGAGCTGTGACACCACAGTACTCTACCCAGTCTCAAAAAAAAAAAAAAAATTAAAATTAAAAAATAAATAAAATACAAGAAATGAAGTGGCTGGGAGCAGTGGCTCACTCCTGTAATCCTAGCACTCTGGGAGGCCAAGGCAGATGGATTGCCTGAGCTCACAAGTTGGAGACCAGCCTGAGCAACAGCAAGACCTTATATCTAAAAACAGCCAGGTGCTGTGGCAGGCACCTGTAGTCTCAGCTACTTGGGTGGCTGAGGCAAGAGGATCACTTGAGTCCAAGAGTTTGAGGTTGCTGTGAGCTATGACACCATAGCACTCTACCGAAGGCAACAAAGTGAGACTCTGTCTCAAAAAAAAAAAAAGAAAGAAATTAAGCATTACAAATATTCAACATATGCATTGGCCTTCCACACACCAGTACAGAGGGGTATCCAAGAAGAGTGGAAAACCAAAACCAGGAGTGGCTGAAGGCAGCACCTGACTCACTAGTGTTTTTTTTTTGCAGTTTTTGGCTGGGATCGGGTTTGAACACGCCACCTCCAGTATATGAGGCTAGCACCCTACTCCTTTGAGCCACAGGCGCCACCCTGTGTTTTTTTTTTTTATTTTTTTTAAGAGACAGAGTCTTACTTTGTCACCCTCAGTAGAGTACGGTGGCATCACAGCTCACAGCAACCTTCAGCTCTTGGGCTTAGGTGATTCTCTTGCCTCAGCCTCCCAAGTAGCTGGGACCACAGGCACCCACCACAATGCCCGTTTTTTTTTTTTTTGTTTGTTTAAATTTGCCCGGGGTGGGTTTGAACCCTCCACCCTTGGTATATGGGGCCGGTGCCCTGCTCATTGAGCCCTACTCACGCCGCCCCATCTTCTATGTATTTTAATTAACTTTGCTAGTTACATGCATTTGTGGATATTGTATTATTTTATAACAAAAGGAATCCTCACAAAATGAACACATGGCTAAAAGGATGCACACACAAAGATAATGAAGATAATACCAATCATAGCACAACCAAATAAGAAACTGGCAGAAGGCCAGGCATGGTGGCTCACGCCTGTAATCCTAGCACTGTGGGAGGCCAAGGTGCTTAGTTGTTGGAAACCAGCCTGAGCAAGAGCAAGATCCTGTCTCTACTAAAAATTGAAAAATTAGCTGATGGTTGTGGTGTACACCTGTAGTCCAAGCTATTCAGAAGGCTGAGGCAAGAGGATCCCTTAAGCCCAAGAGTTTGAGGTTGATGAATCCAGGACACTCTAGCTTGGGGCAACAGAATGAAATTCTGTCTCAAAATAAATAAATAAATAAAGAAGAAAACAAAAGAAAATGGCAGAGCCCACACTTGGGTACCTAGTAGGAGTTGTCAGCTAAAGAAGTACCAAAAAAGGGCAGCACCTGCAGCTCAGTGAGTAGGGCGCCAGTCCCATATGCTGGAGGTGGTGGGTTCAAACCCAGCCCTGGCCAAAAACTGCAAAAAAAAAAAAAGAAGTACCAAAAAAAAGTTCAATGTCATTCAAAAAGCTAGAATTATTGAGAACATTGACCTATGGATTCAGTCACCATCCTTGGGATGGCAATTGATCTTGCCTTAAAGTGCTCATTATGCTGTGAAAAGTTGACAGTATAAAGCCAACACAATTGGGTGGCACTTGTGGCTCAAAGGACTAGGGCGCTGGCCCCATATGCTGGAGGTGGTGGGTTTAAACCCAGCCCTGGCCAAAAACCGCAAAATAAATAAATAAATAAATAAAGCCAACACAATTCACAGATGTTTATTCCATCCCTTATCACGTCTGTTTTTTTTTCTTTTCTTTCTTTTTTTTTTTGAGACAGAGCCTCACCTGTCTTGAGGATAGAGTGCTATGGCATCACAGCCTGGATAGAGTGCTGTGGCATCACAGCTCACAGCAACCTCCTGCCTTTGCCTCCCAAGTAGCTGGGACTACAGGCGCCCGCCACAACGCCCAGCCATTTTTTGGTTGCAGCCACCATTGTAGTTTGGTGGACCCAGGCTGGATTCCAACCCACCAGCTCAGGTGTACGTGGCTGGTGCCTTAGCCCATTGAGCCACAGGCGCCAAGCCATCAAATATGTTTTTGTAGAACACATTATTCGTAGTAAAGCATCACAAGCATGGAGAAGCAAGAATCCTATGTACTCAATTCTGATACAAGGACAATGACTTAGTACATGGTGGGGGGTGGGAGAAGGGAAAGAGCAGAAAAAGGAAGGGAAGGAGAGGAGAGGGGGGTCACGGTGTGTAGTACACTTTTTGGGGGCAAGACACAATTATAAGAGGGACTTTACCTAACAAATGCAATCAATGTAACCTGGTTCACTGTACCCTCAATGAACCCCCAACAATAAAAAATAAATAAAATAAAGGCTTGGTACCCGTAGCACAGTGGTTATGGCACCAACCACATACACCAAGGCTGGAGGGTTCATACACAGCCCCAGCCATCTAAACAATGACAACTGCAACAAAAAATAACAAAGTGTTGTGGGAGGTGCCTGTAGTCCCAGCTACTTGGGAGGCTGAGGCAAGAGAATTGCTTAAATCCAAGAGTTGGAGGTTGCTGTGAGCTGTGAGCACTCTACTGAGGGTGACATAGTATGACTCTGTCTCTAGAAAATAAAAAAAAGAAAAAAGAAAATGGGGTGGTGGCTCGGTGCCTGTGGCTCAGTGGGCCAAGGTGCCAGCCACGTACACCTGAGCTGGAGGGTTGGAATCCAGCCCCAGGGCCCACCAAACAACAATGACAGCTGCAACCAAAAAAAATGGCTGGTTGTTGTGGCGGTGTTGTGGCGGGCGCCTGTAATCCCAACTACTTGGGAGGCAGAGGCAGGAGACTCTCTTGAGCCCAGGAATTGGAGGTTGCTGTGAGCTGTGATGCCATCGCACTCTATCCAGGGTGACAGCTTGAGGCTCTGTCTCAAAAAAAAAAAATCAACTAAGTCGTTGTCAAAGAATAAAATTCTTGCCTTTAAAAAAGAAAAAAAAAGGCTCAGCGCTTGTGGCTCAGCGGGCTAAGGCGCCAGCCACGTATACCTGAGCTGGCAGGTTCAGATCCAGCCCGGCCCACCAAACAACAATGACGGCTGCAACCAAAAAATGGCTGGGTGTTGTGGCGGGCGCCTGTAGTCCCAGCTACTTGGGAGGCAGAGGCAGGAGACTCTCTTGAGCCCAGGAATTGGAGGTTGCTGTGAGCTGTGATGCCATAGCACTCTATCCAGGGTGACAGCTTGAGGCTCTGTCTCAAAAAAAAAAAAAAAAAAGTAGTCGGGCGTTGTGGCGGGCGCCTGTAGTCCCAGCTACTTGGGAGGCAGAGGCAAGAGACTCGCTTGAGCCCTGGATTTGGTGGTTGGTGTGAGCGTTTATGCCATACCACACAAACCTGGGTGACCGATTGTGGCTCTATCCCCCCCCCAAAAGGCCTGTTTTTTAATTTAATTTTTTTTTTTTTTTTTTTTTTTTTTGAGG
>CAUYON010102472.1:0-11083 GCA_963573935.1 Arctocebus calabarensis | reverse complement strand
TATAATATCTTATTTGACAATGTGAATGTTACTTTCTTGGCATTATTATTACTAATATTGCTTAATATTTCGATGCAATAATCGTCTGTTTTCTTTTCTGAATGTATTTATCTTCATTCATTCTTTAGGTGTTTTTTTTTTTCTAATCCTTAACTTAAACATTGTTATTGTTATTAAATTTTAAGCCTTTTAAATTCTGTGAAGGCAAACAGTGGAAACAAAACAAAAAAGAATACGGTATATAAATTTTGAGGCCATGTCATAAAAAGATATTGCAGTTTTGAGCTTGACCTTTTGGAAAGTTTATTCTGGGAGAGAACATTGTTATAAAGACCCACAGTCCTTCAAAGAGAGCCATTCTGAGAAGAACCAACCCACTCACCTCAACTTGTTCGCCGTGTGAATGCGGCGTGTGGGAAGTGAATCGCCAGCTGCGCTGGGCCTTCAAATGACATCTCATGTAACTACTTGAGAGACCCTGAGCTACAACACCTAAAGAAGACTTTTCTGAATACCTAACTTCTGTGAAAATAAACACATGATCATTGATATTTTAAACTACCATATTTTGGGGTAACTTATTATACAGCTATACGTAAAAAATACCAGTCTCTTATGTGAAGAGGTCAAGAAAGACTCTCCAAGAAGATATTTGATGCGATCTGAACAAGGAGAAACTAGCTATTTGACCTTTGAGGATAAACGACTCCAGGTACAATCTGTAGAAGGGAGGGGTTCTGATACAGGAGAAAGAGTCCCTTTTCAAGGGACAGAAGAAATGTAAGTAGGTGAAGAGCATTGTGAGTGGCATACAGGATAATGAGGGAAGGGGTAAGAAGGGCTAGGTTCTTCCAAGTATTATAGGTTACAGTGAGGAATCTGAGTTTCTTTCTAAATCCAATATAATCTATGAAAACATTTTCCTCATGTTAGTGATGTGAGGTAAGAACAGGAGGTGAAAGAATTAAGACTTGGCATATCCAATCAAGAAGTTTTGCTGTGAGGAAGAGCAAAGATCTACGGTCAAGCATGATTTTTCTTTTTAAAATGAGTATCATTAAGGCATATATGTTTGCTGATAGGAAGGGTCTTAGAGGATGGGAGAGATTAATGGTGGTGGAGATCAAAGGGATAGTGGCAGGACGATTGTCTTTAAATGGGCAAAGGGGATGAATTCCAATCACAAGGAAAGCTGTTCCTAGTAGAAACAGAGGCAGAGAGGGACATCGGCAGGTTTATTGGTGAATCTGAAAAATGAGATGACTGTGTCTGGTTGCCTCCACTTTCTCAGGGAAATGTTTAGTTTGAAGATGAGCTATGGGTACAGGTGTAGGAGGTTCAAAGAAAGATGAAACAGATATTTGTTGCATGTCTGAATAAACAGAAACAGAACACTTGGTAGGAATTTTTACTGCTTTCCACTGTTAGCGAAAACTACAACAAAGACAGTAACAAGTTGATAGATATTTAGTCCAACAAAAGCACATCTGGTGGCAATGGAAGATAAAAGGGTGAAGAGAGAGTAAATGGAAAGAAAAGCCAATCTTATTTTATTCCTCCTAGAAGTCTAAACTTTTAGAATGAGAGGGATTAGCTTATTTAGACAAAAGCACATTCTTTGAAATTTTTCTTTGTCCCTTCTGGGGTTTTTTGTTTAGTTGGTCCAGGTATTTATGATTATAAAACAAAATGACAATTTCTAATTGTATCACCAGTGGAAACAATATGGTCATAATTAAAATCCTGAAACTTTTCTTTTTTTGAGACACAGTCTCACTGTGTTGCCCTCGGTAGAGTGCTGTGGCATCATAGCTTAGCGCAAGCCAAAACTCCTGGGCTTGAGCGATGCTCTTGCCTCAGCCGCCCTAGTAGCTGGGACTACAGGTGTGTGCCACTACATCCCACTATTGTTTTCTATTTTTAGTACAGACCAGATCTTGCTTTTGCTCAGGCTGGTCTCAAACTCAGGAGCTCAAGCAATCCACCTGCCTTGGCCTCTCAGAGTGCTAGGATTATAGGCGTGAGCCACCAGGCCGGCCTAAAAACCTGAGACTTTTTAACAAGAGACACTATTGATTATTCAGTAGAATTTATACGTCCACAGAAATTGACTGAATGCCTATATTGTTCAATGTACTGTTCTAGGTCTTGATGATTGGAAACAACAGTGAGTGAACAAAACATTCCTTTTAGATTCTGTTCTGGCCTCTTCCAAAATGTAAATGATCAAGTATGCTTTCAATCTTTTAGCTGCATAAAACACTCCTGCTACAAAAAGTGCTGTGTAGGCTCACAGAGGGATGATAGAGTGAAGCATTCAGAGGTTCAGAGTGGGGTCTGTGGTCTGTAACCCGACAAGGTTTGATCCTTTACACTCCGTGCCTCCATTTCCTCTTCTCTGAAATGGGAATGATGATATAACACATCTCGTCACTTCTTGAAATAATTAAATAATTTTTTTACACATAAAATACTTAGTGCACAGCCTGGCACAGCTATTAATTGATAGGAATGTTATCTTCTTCATAGAAATTAGAAAAATCTATCTTTTTCATGTAAATTGAAAAGACTCAGGGTTTTCAAATAAATTTTAATTTTAGCTTAAACAAGACCATTTATTTTTATTTATTTATCATTTTTTGAGACAGATTCTCATTATGTCACCCTTAGTAGACTGCCATGGAATCACAGCTCACAGCAACCTCAAACTCTTGGGCTTAAGCAATTCTCTTGCCTCCGCCTCCCAAGTAACTGGGACTACAGGTGCCTGCCACAATGCCCAGCTATTCTTCTTGGTTGCTGTTGTCATTGTTGCTTTAGCTGGCCCAGCCCGGGTTTGAACCTGCCTGCCTGGGTGTTTGTGGCTGGTGTTATAACCACTATGCTATGGGCACTGAGCCAACAAGACATAATTTAGAAACTAAATGGTCAGACGTAGTCCCTTTCCCACTCACACTATCATGTAAAGATCTCTAAAGTAGGTGTGTGTATGTATAGATACGTATTTGTACATGCCATGGCTCCTGTGGAAATCATATGGTTTCTAGCAGAATCTAACCGTGGTTATTACATTACTTTCATTTTGATAAAGTTTATTTTCACATTACAATTTTAGAACTCTATTTTACAACTTAATACTAAAATTTGAGTTAGTGTTACAACTAAAAATGTCAAATCAAAATCAAACAACCCCTATAATCATCCACTGAATAATTTAATTTTATATTGTTCTACAAAAGCAAATCACATGAACCTCAGATGCTCTCCTAATTAACATCATCCATCCGACTATAATGAATGCCTCAATTATATTCATGCATTTACAACCTCCCCCCCACGATGAATGGGTATAAGTTATTTCCATATAAGCCTATACAGACCATTTTTTTTTTAGTTTTTTCAGGTTTATTTTAAACACAATTATCTTAAAAAAGAAAGATAAGTTTCTAAAAGCTCCTAAGGAATTTATGCAAAAAAAAACAAAGGATGACCAAGTTGTTTTTCATTTTTAGAGGGCTTTTTTCCTCCATACTTAAAAACTACATTATGTAGTCATTCATTCTGTAAATTAAACTTTTGGATTCCTGGTAGCATTATGCAAAGCTAGGTTACTGTACCTATTTTCAAATACACTGTATTAGTGAATGCTTTCTTTGTCTTTGCCCAAATTGCCAAATTATATCACAATATACGAAGGAAGCCTTAAATGTTACCAAAATAGAAAGTTTTGGGTTTTGCTATGTAAAGCAGAATACATGGTATAGTCACACCAGATGCAAAGGTACTCTGAAAAAGTAAAAGGCACACTATATGAATATCTTGGAAAAATTATGTAGGGGTATCTAATCATTGAAGCACAACTATTCAGTATAGACATGAATATGAAGCGTAGTTTGATACAACCAGGCTTTGGCAAATTTTCCCCAATCCCACACTTGCATGTTCCAAAGTAGCTGTTGGCATTTCAGATTCCCTGGGGTCATTTAAGGTGCACAAAGTGGTAATCAGATCAGAAATGGGTCAGAAAAAATGAGGCAAAGCTACAGTTGCTTAGAAATTTCAGGGTATTTTGTCACTGTAATTCAAATGGTGACATATATACTCTTTCTCCTCTGTTCTCTTCATTCTAGAGAACCTGTCTTTGTGCCAGCAGCATAAACCCTCAGCATTGGAACAGAACCTGAGGAAAGAACATGGCATTTACCTAGCTAAATTGTTTCTATATTTCCTTATCTAGTCTTAAATTAGGCAGCAGTTTTAGAAAATAAAAAAAAAAATTTAAATAGAAAAAGGAGGACTTGTAAAGGCCTTTATAGTATTTATGCGTAGAGAGAGGAGTTTTATGCAAGATAAGCACTCAGGAAGGTGAGGATAAAAAGGGACCTAAGAGTAGAAAAGAAAAACATCCTCTTTTCCTGAAGAATTTAAGAAGAAACTGGACTTGATTGGATTGTCCATTCTAAAGAGTTGTCCGGCCGAACATGCATGGGTAGGATCAAGATCTTCTCCAACGCATGCACATGGACAGCAGAAAACATTTATGAGAAAACATTTATACCAGATAGCTGCTATTAAAATAAAAATACGTATCTGGCTAAGTAACTGCTGTATTTATTTTGATATTTTTATGTTTGAGTATTATAAATTATTAGAAGAACAAAACAAGAGAAACTTGGGTTGTTTATCTCTGAAGGCAAGGAGACTGAGGAACAATCTAACATTTAGTATTGTTTTCCACAGTATGTGAATGCTACACACTTACCCTCCTGGGTGGTCTAATCATTTATTCTACAGCACTTTTGATGGCATATATATGTCCTTGAAATTTCCAGAGTAGCTCTCATGCTCACTGCTTCACCTCCTTTAACTTTCCAAGATACCAATAAGGTCTTCTTTTGAAAAAAGCATGAGAAGGAAAATATTCAAACTCAGACTCGACACTTAACATTATGTACATACTTGGGAATAATGGAACAATAAAACATATAAATTCAAAAACAAATTACTGAAGTTACATTTAGTTTCTTCAAACTTTCTTTTTACATTCCAATTTGTGTGTGTATGTGTGGTTTAGATTTCAGCTCAGACTAACGATGATATTAGAAATGTCTGAATGTAATTTGGCCTTAAAAACCTATATTTATCTATAAAGAAACAAAAAAAATTGGGAATGAAATCATGCTATTGATAGATGTTCTGTGGTTTCTACAGGTGAGTGTAGGACCTATCATATTAATACACATCAATGTATAATCATGAAATCTATACATTTTGAAAAGAGAACTTTATTTCTTATATTTCCATCATCCAACCAGAACGAGGCCATGAGTGGTGGTCACTTACTGTCACTGAAATCTCTCTGCCATGTCCTTGGTCTCAGAAATTTGATAATGAACTCACAAACCATTGTGAAAGAGTGAATGCACGGATTTTCTTGAGGAGATAAGACAAGAAGGTAAAAAAAGCTTCTGCCATAGCGGAGGGAGGGTTCCCAACCAGGTAGCCTGACTGGGCTTTCTGTTAGGGATTTATAGGCGGCCTTTCCTACTCTTCAGGCAGCGGGTGTTTGGGAAAAGGAGTGTATATCTAAAATATGTCACAACAGTTTGGTGACAGAGGGCTGTGGATAGAAATTAATGTTAAAAGCACCCTTTTATAGGAAGGCAGCCCTGTTTGGGGCATTCTGCCCCTCCCAGCAGTGGTGGTTTAGAAGGAACCTTGATGAAGCTGGTTTATGAATCTGTATGGGACTGGAAAATGGGTTCTGTGTTCAGCCCTACACGAGGGGACCTGCACCATTATCAGAAAGGAAAGCATTGTCAAACGGGTTAGCTGTCTTGTTGCAAATACAAAAGGGGATTCTGTTCACGTCAGGTGGCTCATTGAAGTCAGCAGTGGAACAAATCTTCCAAGCTTTGTTTTCCCAGAGCTGCTTTCTGTTTAACCCTTAGGAAAGAAATCTGGTATCCATCACTACAGAAGACGATATACTGAGTTGTGGCCAACCTCCCATCCCTTCATGGCTGGAAAACTTTACTTTTAGAAAAGTTTTCTAGGGTCTTCATGGCCAAGGGCTTCAGTCTGTAGAAGGATCTTAGAATTTTATTTTTCTTTCACAATGGGTTCAATGTTAATTGAAACAAGATACACAAATAAATTCAGACCCCACAAAAGCTGCTTCCAGTGAGGTCTACACACTTGACAGATAGGGGAAGAATGAAGAAGGAAGATTTTATTCTTTGGGGCCAGGGTATGCCAAGATGTTGACCTTCACAGGCCCGGGGATGGTCTCACAATCCTCTGGGGGGTCAAAGGTTCCAGCCAGTCTTCTTTGGTCCAGTGTCTGCCTGTTTACTTCAGAGTTCAACAAAGTATTACCATTTTAAGATAGGAAAACACAGCTCTAAGAAATTCTAACATTATAAACCTCAGAGTTTGTTTTTCTTTAAGTTAAGAGATAGTTTTTGATTATACTCTGTTTTATCTACCTTTTTTAAACTTTTTAATTTAATTGTTATGTTTTACATTTTTTCATTTCAGATGAATATGAGGGTACAAATGGTCAGCTTACATTGTTTTCTTTTTTCCTTATTTTTAATATTTAATTAATTAATAATTACTACATTAATTTTGAGATAGATTATTTGTCACCCTCTGTAGAGTGCTGTAGCATCACAGCTCACAGCAACCTCCAACTCTTGGGCTTAAGTGATTCTCTTGCTTCAGCCTCCCGAGTAGCTGGTGCTGGCCACAACATCTGGCTATTTTTAGAGATGAGGCTGGCTCTGGCTTAGACTGGTCTCAAACCCCTGAGCTCAGGCAATCCACCCACCTCGGCCTCCCAGAGTGCTAGGATTATAGGCATGAGCCACTGTGCCTGGCCCTAGCTTACGTTGTTTTCATTTCTAAGGTAAAGTTCAAGTGGTAGTTGAGCCCTTCACCTAGGTAAGCATGCCGAACACACTCACATTGGGCGCATTAAGTGAGACCCTGCCAATCTCCCTCCTCCTCCCCTCCCCCCCACTAGACTCTACTTGTGTTTTTCTTTCATGTGGCTGTGGCTTCCTATCTCTCTTTTTATCTACATAAAAATATTGTAGAATATTCTACAAATATTTCTTGAGCACATACAATATGCCATGCATTGAACAAAGTAATTAAAACATCATTTTGATGATTGACATTCAGCAAGCAAAATATAAAATAAATACATAATTTGTGACAAGTGGTAACTAGAAATTTTGTCTAATTTGTCCAGCATTTCTATTTGTTGTAAAGTGAATTTTTTTTTTTTTTATCTGGGATCTAGGTCATTTTAATTTCCTTGCTCTTTCTTCTAGGTATGAAACCAGAATACACTGACTAGATTATCTGTTAGTCTTAATTTTATTGATTTAAGAGGTCCTCATCTTGGTATTTCTAACAAAACAGCCAAAATATTCTGGCATTTCTGTCTGTGACAATTCAGATGCAGTGAAGCAAGCTATTTCCCTTGAATGCCGTTATTCATGACAAAGGAGCTAACTGCTTAATTCCAGGGGTCTGTTATTATTTGTAAACTGGTTCTTAAATAAGGATACTTAGAGATGCCTCTTGCTCCAGATGGTACCATTTAACTGCCTGTGTTACTCATGAGTGATTTTCTGCTTTAGCTTTAAACAAATACTTAACACAGCAATTCTGTTATCAAGAATTCTCTCTCAAAATTGGAACAGAATCCTGAAGTGCTACATGAAGTGGTAGCACAAGCAATTTCCTCCAGCATGGGACACATGGGTTAAAAATAAACAGAGCATGACTATGCTGGTGGGGATAAAAAGAACCATAACCAAGTGGAAAGAGAAAAGATCTCTGAACTTAGGCTGAAGCCCTGAGTGCAAATGGAGGCAGGTTAGGTTTTTTTTTTTGCAGAATTTATGTGCTAAATAAGATAATTCATATTTTCCAACACTATTTCTAATGGATGTTACCAGATGTTACCAAAAAGCAGTTTCCACGGTTGCATTTATTGGAGAAATATTGTTAAACTTCATATTTAAGTGAAAGACTTCTTAGTTTTTAAGATGCTCATATCTTTTGTGACTTTCCAAGAAGACATATGTGACTGTGTTTCTAATCTTATTTGGTCCCCAGCTAGAACTCTTGTTGGAAAGATATTCTGTGGAACACACGTGGGAAAAAGTTACTCTAAAGTTCTGTTGAAGTGTTAAGTTGTTAAACTGAGACGTAATAGTAGACAGTTATCTGGGACCTGTATTTTACTTATTTGTGTTCTGAAATATCTTGACTTTTTTACTCCCCAAATGAATCTATTTTTCTTTCTGGAGCTGTGATAGGTAAGTTTAATTTCATTGTTCTCCTTGTTCTAAATATAAAACTTAGTTCCTAGTTCATATCAATGAAACTGGATTTTAAAAAATACCTTTCTTGGCTCGGCACTGTGGCTCAAGCAGCTAAGGTGCCAGTCACGTACACCTGAGCTGATGGGTTCGAAACCAGCCTGGGTTTGCCAAACAACAATGACGGCTGCAACAAAAAAATGGCCGGGCGTTGTGGCGGGCGCCTGTAGTCTCAGCTACTTGGGAGGCGGAGGCAGGAGACTTGCTTGAGCCCAGGAATTGGAGGTTGCTTTGAGCTGTGATGGCACAACACTCTATCCAGGGTGACAGCTTGAGGCTCTGTCTCAATAAAATAAAAAAATAAAAATACCTTTCCTATCTGATTGTAAAAGTCAACTCATTATCTGCAAAAGTCTGCAAAGTGTCCAGCCGTATAACCCTAAAGACATACATGGCTGGATACTTTCCAGACAGCCCACATATATAATATTTTAAAATAAACTTGTTAGTAATTATGATATTTAATAAATGGCAAATACTTAAATATAAACAAGTAAGACCAGGTGCAGTGGCTCATGCCTGTCATGTTACCACTCCAGGAGGCCTAGGCAGAAGGATTGCTTGACGTGAGGATTTTGAGACCAACCTGAGCAAAAGTGAAATCCTGTCTTTACTCAAAACAGAAAAATTAGCTAAGTATGGTGGCACATGCCTATGTTCTCAACTACTCGGGGAGACTGATGCAGGATTGCTTATGCCCAAGGGTTTGAGGTTACAGTGAGCTAAGATGTTGTCACTGCACCCTCCCTGGGGTGATACGGCTAGACCCTTTCTCAAAAATAAAAATAAAAAGCAGAGGAAAACAAAATGCACTTCTGTTCATAGATTCTGAGAACACCAGCTACACTCCTTAACTCTATATTTAAAATATAACTAGATATTATTTTTCCTCCTTCACAGAATTTTTACTCTAAAATTTTATTAGCATAACTTAAGTTGAAACTCTGAAAATTTTAATGTATTTTTGCATGGCATTGCTTTTAATAACACCTGCAAACTATTACAGTATTAGAAACAGCTCAAAATATTGAATAAATCTGGGGTTCAAGATCTAATCTATGCTACATATCTGTATTTATGGGAGTCTTTCCAGCAATATTTTGTTCATATTCTTTTTTTAAATTTTCTATTTTATTTTTTATTAAATCATAGCTGTGTATATTAATTCGTTTATAGGGTACACTGTGGTTTTATATACAATTTGAAATACAACAAACTGGTTAACATAGTCTTCACCATACTTTCTTATTGTGTTAAGACATTTAACTCTACACTCAGTAGATTTGACATGTACCCTTGTAAAATGCAGCATAGGTGTGGTCCGACTGATTACCCTCTCTCTGTTCATTCTCCTCCCTCCCCTACCCTCTCCCTCCTCTTTCCCCTTAGTCTAGGGCTGTAGTTGTGTTATAGCTTTCATATGGAAGTATGGGTGATTATATATTCATTTCATAGTAGAACTGAGTACATTGGATATTTTTTCTTCCATTCTTGAGATACTTTACTAAGAAGAATATGTTCCAGCTCCATCCACGTAAACATGAAAGAGGTAAAGTCTCCATCTTTTTTTAAGGCTGCATAAAGTTCCATGGTATACATATAACTACAATTTATTAATCCATTCGTGGGTCGATGGGCACTTGGGTTTCTTCCACGACTTTGCAATTATGAATTGGACTGCAGTAAACATTCTGGTGCAAATATCTTTGTTACAAAGTGATTTTTGGTCTTCTGGATTTATACCTAGTAGAGGAATTGTGGGATCAAATGGCAGGTCTATTTTTAGATCCCTAAGTGATGTCCAAACTTCTTTCCAAAAGGAACATAATGGTTTGCATTCCTACCAGCAGTGTAGAAGTGCTCCCTTCTCTCCACATCCACACCAACATCTATAGTTTTGGGATTTTGTGATGTGGGTTAATCTTACTGGATAGCTCAAGCAGCTAAGGCGCCAGCTACATACACCAAGGCTACCCAGGGCTACAGTTTGAGTCTCAGTCTCAAAAAAAAAAAAAATCTCATCTTGACCAGATATGAAACAATTAAAAATCCTTTAAAGTTGTATTGAGAAAAAACAGGCTTTAAAAAAAAACAAACCCATTTGTTATTACCAGAAAAGATGTCTTTAGGTAAAAACAATAAAAAACCCATGCTGCTTAAATAACACAGACAGTTCTAGTTATCTGGTTAATGGGCAAAAAGCAAGCACTTAAGGTCTTCAGCTCCAATCCTTTGTTCATTTTTTATTGTTGGAATTTCATATTCCCTTCTTCTTGTTGGATGACTAAACCGGATGATGGTAGAGATGATAAATCGGCATTACTCAGGCCGGCCTGCTCAGTCTGGGAGCTGATAAATTTTCAGCTGGTGGATCGGCTGCTTCCACTTCTTTGCCATCTTGTGGTTTCGGGTTTTCTGGGCATCTGTGTCGGTAATTGAAGTTGGGACAGTATTGATGTTGAGGCAGCTGCTGACGCGGGTCTCATCACCTTGATTCTTTCTTCCTTTCCTTCCTTTCCTTCCTTTCCTTCCTTTCCTTCCTTTCCTTCCCTTTCTTCCCTTTCTTCCCTTTCTTCCCTTTCTTCCCTTTCTTCCCTTTCTTCCCTTTCTTCCCTTTCTTCCCTTTCTTCCCTTTCTTCCCTTTCTTCCCTTTCTTCCCTATCTTCCCTTTCTTACATTTCTTC
>CAUYON010102467.1:0-47533 GCA_963573935.1 Arctocebus calabarensis | reverse complement strand
TTTTTTAACTTCAAAAACTTTTATTATAAAAAAAAACTTTTATTTTATTTAAAAACAGGGTTATCTTCATCAGGTCCAACTTTTGCTTTTCTCCTTACAGACTCTGCTCCATTAGCCCTTACCCAGGAATATCCTGTATGGACAGCTCCCTAGAGCTGGAAAGTATTTTTTCCTTCTGGCTTAAGTGCACTCTAAGTGTGGAAGCTCAAGCTACACCATTTAAACAGCAGCTTCTAAACTGCCTAACACAATCCAGGAGTCTTCTCTACATCAGGATGCAAACTGAAAAAGCAGTTTCAATAGTGTCACTCACTGGCTTATCACAGGTAGCAACAAGCTATCACCATGGCTGTTTCTCTACTTGTGTTTCAGATGCTCCAGGTGTATCATTCAGAAGCACTGTGATGAAAATCATCAGAATTGCTAGTGTGCTTGTTACAGATCTGGTTATTCATTATACTGTATTGTGTTACTTGACATGTCATAAAGACAAGTTACCAAGATCTCAAAGACAGCTATTCTATCTCACCTCTCCTAAGGCCCTTAAGTTCAAAACTAGTTGTGAGCATAAGATATGTTCCACATTGGAGCAGAGGAAAGACTGGGACTAACACATGTCTAAAGAAAAACCAAAACCTGCATCATATGTATTAAGGCCTCAGTTTATAACTCATAAATTGGCAGTCCTTATGTAGGACTCTTTAGGTACCAATGTTTCATCATAATAGTCCTTGCCCAAAGCCATTGTCAAATACAGAACTTGATGAAAGCATTCAAGTTTCCCTTGCGCTCTGTAGAAAGCTGCAGCATTGCCCAGACTTTAAAAGCTCACTTATTTTCCATTTATAAGACTCTTCAAAGAGGAGCTCTACACGTGTGTTCCTAATGAGCAAATAATAGTCACACTGTGTGCCTCTCAATCCACTCCCTGGTTGCTCCCAGCACCTCCATTTCCTCAGGTGCACCCCAGTTAGCAAACAGTCCTTGGTAGCTGTTACTGTTTCAGTATTTCGTAGAAATGTGTACTGTAGTCAGCCATACAAAAAGTAACATGGAGATACACTTATTTCAAAAGATTTCTGTACCTAACTACCTTTAGAAGCCAGAGAATTATAGCAAAATACATGGGCTCTCCATAAAGCAAAGAATATTTAAAAAATCATTTGTTCTTTCTTTCATGTGCCTAGAGATACATTCACCAAGAACATTCATTTCTAAATGTGTTTCATCATGTAGAATGTTAAGGAGACACCTTAAAATCACAGAGAAGAAGGACAGGACAAAAAACACAAGAGTCTTTGATGCAACTTGTGCCTTAGCATAGTAATGATTTCTATGAGTCAAATCAATCTTTCCAAGTTTATTATTTTCCTAAATAAGCTCCAGTAAGGGAGATACTAGGACCTTTGAAGAATTTAGTCAATTTCTTTTATTTCCCAATATATAATTATAACTTTATTTTTGCTGTTTAGAACCTATGAAAATTACTTTTATCCTTTAAAGAAATCAATAAAAATATTTTCCAAGAGTCTTTTTATATTAAGATGGACCATCTTTTCTTAAGAGAGAAATAACATCTGAAAGCAAGTAATATGAAATGATAGCTTAGTTTATACTCTCTTTGTGAGAGCCATGGAAAATTAAAGGGGTATGCGTGATTGATACACAAACATTATTTTAAATGTATTTTTATATTGATTAAGTTTCATAATGGTTTCTGATTCTGGTCATCCTTAAAAACCTTAGTCGAGTCTTGTCACTGCCATGGATTCATCAGTATCCCTCTACTTATCTTTAAGAATATGAATTTCTCATGTCCTTTATTGCAAGTTAATATATCTCCTCCCTCCTTTGGTGTATTTGATTGTTTCAATTTATTGATATCTTTCCCAGCCTGCAGATTATTTAGATCATCAGATAATGAGAAACAACTTACCAGGTCTGATGTGTGGTTTTTCTGGTGCTCTGGGCCTCCCCGGAGTAGGGTACAATCTGTGTGGTGCTGGAACACAGGAAACACTCCATGTTTAATAATAATCAACACTCTGAAGTCCACTGAATGGAGACCTAGCACCCTAGACATCAATGACTTGTACACTCTGCATGGAAGTATAAATAACATTCTGAAATTCCCAGTTATGTTTTATAGACTCATGCTAAAGCACAATAACACAAGTGGAAATACTTGTGACTGAAAATTAAAGATGCACATAGTCCAATTGAGTAGCACATTTGCAATGTGCGTTAAGGATTGTCATCATGTAGTCCATGTTTTGTAGGCGCATGCACCTTGCCACATGGTTGCTTAACCTTATAAACACATAGGCCATTCATCCATCTGTCTATCCATCCATCTACCTACCCATGTCTCTCAATAAAGAGTCACCTGGGGGGGGTAGAGGCAAGATGGCTGACTGGAGCCAGCTTTCCATAGAGGCTCCCGTCTAGAAGGAGAGTTAAAGGACAAAAGTTTAGCAAGTAAGCAGATGGTTTGGAGCTGAGCCAAGAAAGAAGGTTGAAGAATGCACATCAACCCTGCTGAGGTGAGCTGCGACCCCAAGGATACAAACAAGAGGTACAAAATCCATTGCCAAGTGGATGGGAGTCCCCATGAGAACGGCTCATACTTTCTACAAACAAGTGAGCAGAATTCAAACATCCTCCCATTTTATCCCACAGGAGAGACCCTCTAAAAACCAGACCTCCTTCCCCTACTAGAGTGCAATGGCACTCTCCTGCTAGGCATAAAACTGTATGTATTTTCTACCTGCAATTCTGAACTCCCAGCATTCCCCTCCACTCTCACCCTGAGGTCGGGAAACCTGACAATGGAGTCCAGATTCTCAGGCATTTTCTCAAGAGGTGTGGATGGGGTGTGGGCTGTTGTAGGTCAGGTCTGTGCTGATTCTGCAGCACAGGGGTAAGGAGAAAATGGTGTACTAAAGGAACTGTACAGGAAAGGGAGAGGCAGTGCCCCCCAGCACAGAAGAACAGAGGCAGCAAGGGGAACAATAGGGCTAATGCTCCTGGAGATATTTTGGAAGGACAATCCCTATCTCTTTGGGGAACCAGAGAAAGCCGGGCATCATCTCTGGTGGCAGACACTGGTGGAATAGATCTGGGATGGTAATGCACACCCCGTGAGCAAAGGGTATGCCTGAGGCAGTACCGGCCTGGGCAGAGCACGGTGGAAGGGATAACTGAAAACACGTGCACAGAGATGGCATACTCCCAGGCAGTGCTGAGCCAGAGGACAGCTTTAGTTAGCCTAAGAAACACCCAGCCCTCAGCGAATCATAGCTAAGACAAAGGTAGCCAGGCCGAGGCTGGAACTCTGAGTTGAGTGTGAGCTGCACCCACCCCAACACAGACGGTAGGGGAAACAGAAACACCAGCTCTGGGCAGCAGCACAGACTGGAGCTGAGTCGCAGTTTCTGTGAACTCAAACAGCACTTGGTCTGCAGGGGAATATAGCCAGGAGAGAATCAGAAATTCTGTGCAAATATAAGTGTCAGCAACATAAATCAGGGGCAGGGCTGGAACTGAGTGAACCGTACCAGCTTCCATTAACAACCCAAGGTTATCAGGCCTCAACTTCCCCTGCCAGATGGTGACAGGGTGTGGAGGTCTGGCCAAGGAGACATGAGATCTTTCTGTGACTCAGGCAGGCTCAATCCCCTGGAGCATTGGCTTGTTGGAGGGAATTGGGTCATAGCCCTGCAGGGTTGCCAGTGACTGGGTGTGACAGAGGTGCAAGGTGGGGAAGGAGTCATCGACCTTCCCAGACTAATTCATTTGCTGGGGGGGTCTGTCTGACTCCATGGAGCACCAGAACGAGTCATACTCAAGCTGCCAGCAGACCCCTGCTATCTAGTTGCCAGACACCTTTTGAACTCCCTCACTTGAGACTGAGTGCTGTCTGGGACAATTGATTTGGATCTCTCAGACTGGACCAATCACACTAGGACTATCCAAAGTGGTATGCTGGGTGTGTGGTTGTGGAGAGGTTTGATTTTCCTTTTCCAGTTGTTGCCTGTGATGGGTGGGGTAACTTAATTGCTGGTACTTCTGCATAGCTGAGACTTCAACCCAGGGTAACTAATTCACCAGGGTAGGACAGAGACCAGCTAAAAACAAGACAGAGCCACTTAGCCCCACCACACCAAGTAAGTCCCCAATGTCTCAGGCTGTAGTACTGTATGGGTCCTTTGCAAAGCTCTAGTAGAAAAGCTCTACCAGTCACAGCTCTTTGGTAAATCACTGGTTAATCACTACTCTAGGAGTCCCCAACCCAACTTCACCTCATCTGCTCATCTAGCCAAATGGTGTAAAATAATCATGGGGCGGAATCAGGGGAAAAACTCCAGTAACTTGAATAACCAGAGTAGATGAACTCTCCCAAGGAATGATATGGTGGATGCAACTGAAGATCCCACTCATAGAAAAATGGCTGAGATCTCAGAAATCAAATTCAGAGTTTGGATTACAAATAAGATTAATAGAATGGAAGTCAAGTTGGAATTAGAAATTCAAGGAGCAATTCAAAAGTTGTCTCAAGAATTCAATGAATTCAAAAACAAAATCACCAAGGATTTTGACATACTAAGATAAGAAATAGCAGTCCCCAAATATCAGAGAAATACAGTAGAAACCTTCAGTTAACAGAATGGAGCAAGAAGAAGAAAGGATTTCTGACATTGAAGACCCAGCTTTTGAACTCTACCAAGAACTCAAAGAGGAAGATAAAAGGAGAGCAAAAATGGATCGTTCTCTCAGAGAGCTTTGGGATAATTTGAAGAAAACTAATATTTGCCATATAGGAGTACTTGAAGGCAATGAAGTTGCTTCACAAAGCACAGAGGCTCTTTTCCATGAGATTATGAAGGAGAACTTTCCAGACATGCCAAGAGATTCTAAAATTCAGATAGCATACAGTTTCAGCATGACTCAACCTTAATAAGACAGCCCTCAGACACATCATAATTAACTTCACTAAAGTTAATATGAAGGAGAAATTTGTGAAAGCAGCCAGATGTAAGTTAATCATAACCTACAAGGGGAAGAATATTAGAATGACTGCAGATCTCTCTGCTGAAAACTTTCAAGCAAGAAGAGGGTGGTCATTGAACTTTAATCTCCTAAAACAAAATAAATTTCAAACCAGGATCCTGTATCCAGCTACACTGAGTTTCATTTATGATGGAGAAATTAAATACTTTAATGACATTCACATGTTAAAGAAATTTGCTATAACTAAACCAGTTCTCTAGGACATTCTCAGACCTATCCTCTATAATGCCCAGTGTAATCCTCCACCACAAATGTAAACTCACTCAGAAACTTTTGATCAAATTCCAACTTTCACAGTGGCAAAAGTATTAAAAATGTCCATGGGACTTTTGAAAAACTTGATATCCAAAATTTACCAGGCTTATCAATATTTTCAATTAATGTGAATGGCTTAAATTGTCCTCTAACTTGGCACAGGTTGGCTGACTGGATACAAAAACTCAGGCCAGATATCTGTTGTATACAAGAATCTCATCTTACCTTAAGAGATAAATATAGACTCAGGGTGAAGGGATGGTCATCTATATTTCAGGCAAATGGAAAGCAGAAAAAAGCAGGTATTGCAATTTTATTCGCAGATATGATTGGCTTTAAACCAACAAAAGTAAGGAAGGATAAGGATGGACACTTCATATTTGTTGAGGGTAATAGTCAATATGACGAGATTTCAATTATTAATATTTATGCACCCAACCAGAATGCGCCTCAATTTATAAGAAAAACTCTAACAGACACAAGCAACTTGATTTTCTCCAGCACCATAATAGTCAGAGATTTTAACACTTCCTTGGCAGTGTTGGATAGATCCTCCAATAAGATGCTAAGCAAAGAAATTTTAGATTTAAACTTAACCATTCAACATTTGAATTTAATAGACATCTACAGAACATTTCATCCTAACAAAACTGAATACACATTCTTCTCATCAGCCCACGGAACATACTCCAAAACTGATCACATCTTAGGTCACAAGTCTAATTTCAGCAAATTTAAAATAATAGAAATTATTCCTTGCATCTTCTCAGACCATCATGGAATAAAAGTTGAACTCAGTAACAAAAGGAATCTGCATACTCATACAAAAACATGGAAGCTAACCTTATACTGTATACAGTATAACCTTATACTGAGTGATAGCTGGGTCATAGATGAGATTAAGAAGGAAATTATCAAATTTTGGAAACAACAATGAAGACACAAATTATCAGAACCTTTAGGATACCACAAAGGCAGTTCTAAGAGGGAAATTTATAGCACTGCAAGCCTTCCTCAAGAGAATGGAAACAGAGGAAGCTAACAACTTAATGGGATATCTCAAGCAACTGGAAAAGGAAGAACATTCCAATATCAAACCCAGCAAAAGAAAAGAAATAACCAAAATCAGAGCAGAATTAATTGAAATTGAAAAGAAAAGAATTATACAACAGATCAATGAATCAAAAAGTTGGTTCTTTGAAAAGGTCAATAAAATAGAAAAACTTTTTGGTAACCTAACCAGAAAAAAAAGAGTAAAATCTCTAATTTCATCAATCAGAAATGGTAATGATGAAATAACAACAGACTCCTTAGAAATTCAAAAAATCCTTAATGAATATTACAAGAAACTTTATTCTCAGAAATATGAAAATCTGAAGGAAATTGACCAATACTTGGAAGCACGCCACCTCCCAAGACTCAACCAGAATGAAGTGGAAATGCTGAACAGGCCTATATCAAATTCTGAATTAGCATCAACTATACAAAATCTCCCTAAAAAGAAAAGTCTGGGACCAGGCTTGAAGATGGCTTCACGTCAGAATTCTACCAAACCTTTAAAGAGGAACTAGTACCTATATTACTCAACCTTTTCCAAAATATAGAAAAAGAAGGAATACTATCCAAAGAGGAACTAGTACCTATATTACTCAACCTTTTCCAAAATATAGGAAAAGAAGGAATACTACCCAACACATTCTATGAAGCAAATATCACCCAACCAGGAAAAGACTCAACAAGAAAAGAAAATTATAGACCAATATCACTAATGAATATTGATGCAAAAATATTCAACAAAATCCTAACAAACAGAATCCAGCAATACATCAAACAAATTATCCACCATGACCAAGAGGGTTTTATCCCAGGATCTCAGGGCTGGTTCAATATATGTAAATCTATAAATATAATTTATCACATAAGCAAATTAAAAAATAAAGACCATATGATTCTCTCAATTGATGCAGAAAAAGCTTTTGATAATCCAGCATCCATTCATGATCAGAATACTTAAGAAAATTGAGGTATAGAAGGGACATTTCTTAAACTGATAGAGGCCATCTACAGCAAACCCACAGCCAATTTTGGATTGAATGGAGTTAAACTGAAATCATTTCCACTCAGATCAGGAACCAGGCAAGGTTGCCCATTGTCTCCACTGCCTTTTACCATTGTAATGGAAGTCTTAGCCATTGCAATTAGGGAAGAAAAGGCGATCAAGTGTATTCATATAGGATCAGAAGAGATCAAACTTTCACTCTTCAAGATGATATGATTGTGTATCTGGAAATAAACAGAGATTCTACTACAAAACTCTTAGAAGTGATCAAGGACTACAGCAGTGTCTCAGGTTATAAAATCAACACTCATAAATCTGTAGCCTTTCTATATACCAACAATATAGTTAAGCTGAAAAAACAATCAAGTACTCTATTTTGTTCACAGTAGTGGCAAAGAAGATGAAATATTTGGGAGTTTATCTAACAAAGGGCGTGAAAGATCTCTATAAAGAGAACTATGAAACTGTAAGAAAAGAAATAGCTGAAGATATTAACAAATGCAAAAACATACCATGCTCATGGCTGGGAAGAATCAACATTGTTAAACTGTCCATACTACCCAAAGCAATATACAATTTTAATGCAATCTTGATTAAAGTTCCACTGTCATACTTTAAAGATCTCAAAAAAATAATTCTTTGTTTTATATGGAATCAGAAAAAGCCTCAAATAGCCAAGACATTACTCAGAAATAAAACCAAAGCAGGAGGAATTATGCTACTAGACCTCAGACTATACTATAGTTATACTATAACTTGATAGTGATCAAAACAGCGTGGTACTGGCACAAAAACAGGTAAATGTATGGAACAGAATAAAGAGCCAACAGATAAACCCAACTACTTACCATTTGATCTTTGCAAGCCAATTAAAAACATTCAGTGGGGAAAAGATTCCCTATTTAATAAATTGTGCTGGGTGAACTGGCTGGTGACCTGTAGAAGACTGAAACTGGACCCACACCTCTCATCATTAACTAAAATAGACTCTCACTGGATTAAAGATTTAAACTTAAGACAGGAAACTATAAAAATACTAGAAGAAAGTGCAGGGAACACTCTTGAAGAAATTGGCCTGGGTGGATATTTTATTTGTCCCTGGGTGAATATTTTCAATTGCCCCTGGGCAATTGAAGCAGTATCAAAAATACACTACTGGGACCTGATCAAACTAAAAAGCTTTTATACAGCCAAGAACAAAGTAAGTACAGCAAGCAGACAGCCCTCAGAATGGGAGAAGATATTTGCAGGTTGTGTCTCTGACAAAGGTTTAATAACCAGAATCCACAGAGAACTCAAATGTATTAGCAACAAAAGAACAAGTGATCCCATCTCAGGGTGGGCAAGGGACTTGAAGAGAAACTTCTCTGAAGAAGACAGGCGCATAGCCTACAGACACGTGAAAAAATACTCATCATCCTTAATCAACAGAGAAATGCAAATCAAAACTACTTTGAGATATCATCTAATTTCAGTAAGATCAGCCCACATCACAAAATCCCAAAACCAGAGATGTTGGTGTGGATGTGGAGAAAATGGAACACTTCTACATTGCTAGAGGGACTGCAGACTAATACGTTCCTTTTGGAAAGATGTTTGGAGAACACATAGAGATCTAAAAATAGACCTGTCATTCTATTCTATAATTCCTCTGCTAGGTATATATCCAGAAGACCCACAATCACACTTTAACAAAGATATATGTATCAGAATGTTTATTGCAGCCCAATTCACAATTGCTAAGTCATGGAAGAAGCCCAAGTGCCCATCGACCCACGAATGGATTAATACATTGTGGTATATGTACACCATGGAATACTATGCAGCCTCCATTTTTGCTTACGTGGATGGAGCTGGAACATATTCTTCTTAGCAAAGTATCTCAAGAATGGGAGAAAAAGTATCCAATGTACTCACTGTTGCTATGAAACCAATTTATAGCTTTCTTATGAAAGTTATAACCCATTTATAGCTCAAGAAGAAGGGGAAAGGGGAGGGGAGGGGAGAGGATGGGTGGAGGGAGAGTAATTGGTGGACCACACCTACGGTGCATCTTACAAAGGTCCTTGTGAAATTTACTAGGTGTAGAATATAAATGTCTTAACACAATAACTAAGAACATGCCGTGTAGGCTATGTTAACCTGTTTGATGACAACATTTCAAATTGTATATAAAAGTAGCACATTGTACCCCATGACTGAATTAATGTACACAGCTATGATTTAAGGAAAAAAAAAAAAAAGGAAGTGTCACACTGGCACATTATTTTGCCAAAGAAGACAAGAAATATTAAAGGTAAAAAGAGAAATAAATGTTAAGGTAGGTGAAGAAAAGAGGAGAAATATGTGGTCTCTATCAAATTGTCTTTGCGCATGAACCCTGAAATGAATAAATACTCAGTGCCATCCATAATTCAGTAGAAATGAGAAAAAAAATGACATTGTGCTCTGTGTCCATCCAGAAAGGGCAAGCAAAGAGAAAGTGCTCAGATAAAAGCCCTGGGGCCCTCTTGTTGCTTTTTCCTAATGAAGTCTTACTGAATGAATGAGTAAGTGGGTGATCATTGTGCGCAAGCAATTCTGTGAAAACCTGCTGAAATTATTTTGCTTCCTAAGGTTTTAAAATGTGCTTTCATCATGGAATTTGTTCTCCCCATCCCTGCTCTCCTCCTCTCCTGCTCCCACACCAGATGCTACCTCTGGCCACCAGTTTCTTGATAAAACTTTAGCTAATACTGGAAAGCTTTTTCTTGCAAACAATGTAAGTAGATTATGTTGCTTTGATGATTTTGTTCACATATTGAGTGGTACTTATACAGCCATAGATCAGCAATGCCTTGCTCACCAAGTTAAAAAAATGCCCGTGAAATAGGTTACGATGTAGCTCCTCATTTATAAATTTCCCATGTGAGGACTGATGAGCAGGAGCAGGTGGTGCTGCAGGCCAACAGCAGGTGTGTATTGGCGTTATAGGTTTAGCGTGAGCCGTCCTAAGTATCAAGAGCAGAGTGAACAGAGGTACTGTTGCTGTAAAAATTGATTCCCACATACCCTAACATGTCTCATGATGATCTGCAAATATTTTTCTTTGATTTTCATTGAGAGTGGTGGGATTCCCTGCCAATTTAACCTATTTTAATTTTTAATATAAATCTCTTTGAATATTAGATTGCTTTTGCTTAAAAAAAATACAGGGATAATGGTGGTTCTTATCTCATTCCAAAATATACATGAATCTTAGGATTTTGGACAGGAAAGAGACTAAGAGTACAGCCCAGAAATGGTCAGCACTACTTTCATTATGATTTATCAGTCCTGGGATCAGAGTTTTTATTTTAGTTTTCTCCTGGTATTTACTTAAATCTGAACAGAACATCTTATAAAAGAGCTGAAATATAATTTAATTTTAGGTTGTGAATTACTCATCACCAACCAAAAACACATGGCCTTGAAAAAAACTGCTCTAGGGTATCAATTTTAAACATAAAAAGTTAAGAATATAAGAAAATAATTAAAAAACAAATATGTTAAGACAATCCATACTACATACATATAATAATAAACTGTCCTGCATAAATACACAATTAACTGAAATTTTTTGTCTAATAAAGTGTTCCAGAAGGAATTTGATAAAAAAATTCCACATACACTAGTAATAGTGACACAATATTGACAGTTCCATTAAGGTAAGAAATAGCAAAACAGAGAAAGGGTCAGTCTCTGATCTTCTATCCTCAATTCGGAAACCCATCAACTAGCTTAAAAAGTTGAATCTTTTTTTTTATTTAGAAACATCCTCAGGTGGATGAGAGTCTCTAGTTATCCTGTTTAATGTAAATGTTTATATATTTTGCTGTAAAAACACTGTGTTTGATGATGAGAATCTAGCTGTCTCCTACAAATGCAGATATTAAAGACATCTGCAAACAAGACAAAATAATGAATACACAAAAGTCAGGGTGGGAGAGGGATGTAACACAACTGACCATCTGCTGTTAATCATTGAAGCTGGTAAGGGGGATGAGGGGAGGCTGTCATTATATCATGCCTCTAACTTCTGTGTGTATTCAGAAATAAGTGAAAATTGAATAAAAATCGAATAAAATAATTAATATTCTAAAACATAATAAAAATTAAACCAAATAAAAAGTTTAGAATATTTAAAGGGACTGTCTAACACCCTCGAGTCTTTCTCAGTCGTGTTCCTATAGAATATGACTCCATTGACAAAATACATATTCTAAAATTTGATTTCTTGTGTTATCATTTCCTGTTATTATTTCAAACATCTTCCTTCCAATTAGAAGAGATAATGGGTAACACAGATATTTACTTTTATTCTTTGTCTTATTTTTGGAGTCCTACCGTCTGAGGGAGGTACAGACGGGCAAAGGGTCATTCAAAAACCCTGCAAAAATATTGGAAATCCACAACTGGTTATAACTCTATTAGGATAGGAAAACAAAAAAAGAAAAAGACTTCTGAGAGAAGATGAAGAAGAGACAGAGCTTTGTGTAGATGAGTGCGCTTTCCCCAAAGTTGGGAATAGCAGAGAAGAAGAAATAAAAGTAGGGAAATTCCGAAATGAAATAAAAGTAGAAAATCACAAGAACACCTCCCTTCTTGTTTTAATACTATCATAATTTAAAAAATGATTTGTCTTGTTATCAGATTTCTCAGCCCACAATATACAATATCAATGTTTTATCAAGTGAGGGAGATGGGGAAAAGGAGAAAAAGAGAGGAGGAAGATAATAAAGGGTCTTAATCGAACGTGGAAAATGAGGCAAACTGAGGTCATATGAAGGGGAAAAAATGAGAGCTTTCCTTCTTAGTTATTAGCGCCCAGCAGTCAACAATATATTCAAATGCAAATCTCTGGCTAAAGAACTTGTCTCCCCCACATGCAACTAAAATCGAGTATTCAGATTTGTGGTTAGTTGATGTCCTTCACCCATGAAAGGGAAAAAATCAATTCACTGTGATGAGAAATGACATTTTGATGAGAAATGAAAAGAAGTTTTTTCTTGATTAAAAGTAAATAAGGAAAAGTTACTATGTAAAGGTAGGGAACTCATATTACCCCGAGTCGTCTTTGCCAATTCAGTTGTGTATGGAATCCGAGTCGTGAAGAGTTCTTGGGTGGATAGGTCTGTTTCTTCTGTAGAATAAACATAGTATGATAGCTTGTCTTAAATAATTATCATCATGACCATGACCAAAAACTCCTATGCTCTTTTCTGACCCATGCAATGAGAAAAGGATAAATTGCATTTAAAAATATGCCTAGTCATCATAGCAACTCAAATTTAGTGATGCATTTTAATAAGGCTCATTTGTTAAATTTGCTGTCTTGTGCTACTGTTTTATTAATTATCATAAGGATTTCCAAGTGCGTTTAGCTCAGGATCATCATCCCATGATGCTGGTTGTGGCTCTTCTTGGATGTGGCTCATATATGAAAGTCTCCTGTCTTAATGTATTTGTTTCCATCATGTGTCCTCCCTACTTCATGTTTTCCACAAATTATTTAGATGATCTGGAAAGTAAATATGCCAAAGGTAAAGATACATGTTTACAACACATAAGAACAAATATTCTTCTATTCTCCTTCTGTGAAAATCAAAGTGTACATTCATTGGTGTGTGGACAGGTTCCTCCCAACAAAATAAGAAAATTACATTCAACCCCCTTATTATCTTGAAATCATGACATTGTACAGGCAGAGCAAATTATATAGTTTACTTTGCCACATACTGGATCCAAGGAAATGCTTATTGTAAATAACTCACTGCCATCTTTTTCTCTGCTTTGCTTTATTCTCTTGATTCTGCTTAGGAGGAAGATACTTGTGATAATTGGCAGATAGTGCTTCTTGCTTCAATAAACCAAGACACAACAAATATATAGTGAGTGGAAGTTAAATAATGAGTATATTCAGTACTGATTTTTAAAAGATACTTTTTACTTTGCCATCCTGGGTGACACTGATGCTGCAGCCCTAGGCTGGAATGGATGAATATTTGATAGTTAGGGTATATTTGCTCATTCAATTTTAATTTTTTCTTCACAAAGGATTTCATTTTAAAATATGATCAGTAAATTAATTTTACCAGACACTCACCGAGGATAGATTTATTTGAAAAGGCATAAAGACAATAAGGCCACTGGGCTTGGTGCCCATTGCTTAGTGGGTAGGTGCTGGCCACATACACTGGGGCTGGCAGGTTTGAACTCAGCCCAGACCTGCCAAACAACAATGACAACTGCAACCAAAAAATAGTCGAGTGTTGTGGGCATCTGTAGTCTCAGCTACTTGGGATGCTGAGGCCAGAGAATTGCGTAAGCACAGGAGTTTGAGGTTGCTGTGAGCTGTGATGGCACAGCACTCTACCAAGGGTGACATGATGAGATGCTGTCTCAAAAAAAATAAACAAATAAGGTCACTGATTTAAACCCAGCTATGTTCAGGTGCAGCATGGATAGGACAGAGGTGCCAACATACACAAGCCTGGAGATTTTATTTTCTGGTTCATTTTCAGTCAGAGGCAAGAAAACAGTGAATGGGTTTGTACTCAAAGGCACATCCAGTTCATCCCCCGCAACCATCCCAACTTGTCCACCCTCTAGGCAGCCCACCAGGTTAGTACAAGTGTGCCCTGAGCTTCTTTCCCTTCTATCTTTAACCTGAAAGGCCCATTTGCATCTTTGACCGGTCAACTCTTATTCCAACTTGAAGACCCAGTGGAAGCATCACCTACTCTGAGAAACCGTCCCTGATGCCCCAGGTAGTCTGCTTGTTCAACATGTTGCTTGTTTCTTTACTGTGCTCTTTGTAATGTAGCAAAACATTGGGGTGAATGCCTGAGAGCTCTGCTAACTGGGTGTGTGGATTCCAGTCTTGGCTCTGACACTGGTTTCTCCATGGTCAAATGGTTAGAGCTTTCTATGCCTCAGTTTTCCAATATGTAAAATGGGGCAAGTAATAGAACCTACTTCACAGAGTTGTTATGTGAGTTAAATTAAAAACACTTGCAGTACACTGAGTGGGCAGCACAAAAGCAGCAGTGTTGCTACTAAATCCCATCTTCACACTAGAGGGTGAGCTCCCTGGGTAAGGAGACCCTGACCTTTAAAATAGTTTTTTTTTTTTTTTTTGCTGGAACTCACATCACTTGGCTTTGTACTTATTAGCACCTGGGAAAAGCTCAAAAAGTACTAGATGACTGATTTTTCTTCTTAAGTGCAGTTTAAAATACAAAAAAAGCAACAAAAATGAATGGTATTGATTTGGGAATATTATCTTTTTAGAATATTTTAAATTTTGCCAAGGTGTGTTAAAACATTCTCATTTTATATTGAAAATCAGCATAACAGGAAAAAAATATATAATTAACGTAAAAGTATCAAGTGAAGCAGTGATTTTTTTTATAATAGTAAAAAGGTAATTTTTTATTATTTGGAAACAACCCATGAGCATAATATTATGGTTACTTTAAGGGAAATTCCTAAAAAAGTAGTCTTTTATTGACAGGTGTCCTTAAACTTTTTTTTTTTTTTTTTTTTTGTAGAGACAGAGTCTCACTTTATCACCCTGGGTAAAGTGCCGTGGCGTCACACTGCTCACAGCAACCTCCAGCTCTTGGGCTTAAGCGATTCTCTTGCCTCAGCCTCCCTAGTAGCTGGGACCACAGGTGCCCGCCACAGCGCCCGGCTATTTTTTTGTTTTGCAGTTCGGCCGAGGCCGGGCTTGAACCCGCCACCTTTGGTATATGGGGCTGGCGCCCTACTCGCTGAGCCACAGGAGCCGCCCAAGTGTCCTTAAACTTTTTAAACAGGGGGTCAATTCACTGTCTCTCAGGCCATTGGAGGGCTGGACTATAGTATAAAAAAAAAACAAAACTGTGAACAAATTCCTATGCACACTGCACATATCTTATTTTGAAATAAAAAACAAAACAGGAACAAATACAATTCACACCAAAGCATGTGGCCTGAGGGCCGTAGTTTGAGGACCCCTGAACTAAAAATAACAAAACAAATTTTACCCAGAGTGGTTTGCAGTTCCTCTTCAGTAGGACTTGGGGAAATCATAGGTATAAAAGGGAAGTCTCGTGTCTCCAAAGGAGCTGCAAAACAAAAGTAACAAGGTTATAAATTTTTAGATTTAAAGCCAGCACCAGACCAGATTGGTATTACATGAGATTCCTTCATTTGAAATAGGAAAAGGAAAGAAGAAAGTTAAATGTTGCACAGAACTTTCTGGAAAATGAATATGGAATGCTAGAATAATGGTTATCAACTGTTTTTCCACAAGGACACATAATAAATGACATTCTCTGATCGACACAATGAGAATGCCAGGATAAGATGAGGTGTGGGTTCAAATCAGTCCCGGACAGTTAGCTATAGCTCTGTCCCTCTCTCTTTCCCCCCAAGAGAGCATATAGGATTACAAAATGAGTGAGAATATCATCATTGTTGGGAAAATCTTCTTGTGTCTGCTCAAGCTTTATGAATAAGCCACTGCCTTATTTGACTGAGATTAATAATAATTACTTGTAGCACCTTGCAAACTTGCCATATGCTAGGAGGCTATAACAGCACAGCTGAGAACCATTACACTACAGAATTGTTAACTAGATGGGATGAGTAAGGTGGACTCATTGTGAACCGGGGGTAGATGTGAACATGGGGGTGGATGAAGGTTGACTCAGTAATGGGTTGTCTTAAAGTGGTCTTCGGAGCAAAGCCTTTACAATAGTGAAATGATATCTTTTTACTTTGGAAAGAATAATAACAATGAGAATGAAATGCTAAAATGTATTGAGAAGAGATGATATTTCAATATGATCATTTGAGAATGACCTGCAAACTTGATGGTAGCAAAGAAAAACAGAGTTGGTCAATATGGAAAAACCATTACCTATTGTTGTCTTTGGTGGCTCAATTCTAAAGGTAACAGGTTGCAGAACTATGCCAAAAACAAACCAAAGAAACACATCCATGAGAATTACCACCTGGTGAAGTCAAATAACTTCTGTACTTTCTAGACGAATTGATTTAATCACTTAAACATTCTTTAAGAACTATAATAAATATGAGAAAATTTATTGGATGCCATTTAGGGAACTTAGTTTAACTAAAACTTTAATGTTCTCATTTGTTGTAACTTTGAGTATACACCCACATTTTTTACTCAAATTATACCCACAGTTGCAGTTACATTTACATTTTGAAAGGACATAAAGGAGTTGGGTAAGTTAATAATTACGTTTTATAATTTTATCATGATCTCCTATTGCACAAAACACTTCCAGGAAAAATAAACTAATTAAACACTATTCTTTCATTTAACTAGGGCAAAAAATTTTCAACAAGATATGTGATTAAACTTCCTCCTAAGAAATACACATTTTTGTATCTATATTTTCCCCCATATTTTTCCCATATCACAACCATTAACATATATTTATCTCAAGAATATTTTTTGAAAAGCACATTCTTACTGGGAAAATAAAATAACTCACTTACCAGGTTCACTCTGAGAGACCTTAGGGTCTGGTTTATGGGGCAGGAGCACATCTTTTGGAGCTGAAAGAAAAAGATTATAAAAGACCGTGAGTTCGAAATGTCTCACTTGGATTGACCTTAACTCTCAAATATAAATTCCCACAAGAAATGAATGAAGTAAAAGTATTTTCCCAATAGTCAAAGACCAAAGCTGGGAAGATAATTGTTCTTCCCCAAATGGAAAAATGTTACTGTGTAGGGAAGACTCTGGTGGCAGTAAAACAGAAACAAAGTCTGTCACAGTTCATCATGAAGTCTTCCTTGAGAGAGAATAAAGAGGAAATAGTTAATATAATTAACACAAGAAAGTAGTTCTCTTTCAAAATAGAAAGTTTGGCCTAAAGTGGTTAGCTGCCATTGGATATTCATGCTAAAAGTCCACTTAGCAACAGAAAATACATTACCTTAGAAAAAAGGCAAAATGGCTACAAACTGAAGACAATGAGATAGGCAAAAATATTGAAAGTTTCATTCCAAATGGTACTGTTATGGGGAGGAAATAAAGCAGAAAGAAATCAGCTAGTCATTAGAACACAGCACTGGTAAAGTTTATGATAGTAGTTGATGAGTGCTAAATAATGCTAGCTGTTGTCATGTTTGTCTTTCTTAATTATGTAACTTTCAGTGTATTAGGTGCCAAGCATGCCTGACACCTGAGAATACAAAAACAAAAGACAAAAATGTCGCTAAAAAATAAGTGTACTCATATCCAGTCCCTGACATCCAGCATATTTTTAATGCTTATATTCTACTTTGGCAAAATAGAACAGTAGATTGAAAACTTGGTACTTTATTTGGGAAGTTAACAAGGTGATTTGCTTACTGTTAGTACCTGATCTCTATGACCAAATCTCATTCCGAGAGCAGTACATAGTACTTCTTTGACTCAGTTTCCCCATAAGGAGGCCCTCCTCAGGCCTATCCCCTCACTGAAAGGTTTTCCTACCACACAAAAGATTTCATAAATATCTGTGTCTTTTGGCAGACAGAGTAACTTTTTTGCATATTATATTACTCCAGATAAAACAACAAACAAACAAAATAAAACATTAGGATTCAGACTAGAACTCTTCCTCGGAAGAAAGATGAAGAAAATTTTTGTATTATGAGGTATGCCAAGTGTAGAAACAGATTATATAAAATGAACATTCTCTTTTTATTTATTTATTTATTTATTTATTTATTTATTTATTTATTTATTTATTTATTTATTTTTAGAGACAGAGTCTCACTCTGTTGCCCTCAGTAGAGTGCTGTGGCATCACACAGTTCACAGCAACCTCCAGCTCCTGGGCTTAAGCGATTCTCTTGCCTCAGCCTCCTGAGCAGCTGGGACCACAGGCGCCTGCCATGACGCCTGGCTATTTTTTAGTTGCAGTTTGGCCGGGGTGGGTTTGAACCCACCAACCTCTGTATATGGGGCCACCGCCTTACCCACTGAGCCACAGTCACCGCCCTGAACAGTCTCTTTTTGTTGTTTTAAGGGATTATATTTAAATTGCATGCAACATATGTGCTTAGTTTAAGCCATTAAGTACCAACTGAATTATAGTTGTAGAAATTGACAATGACCAGAAACTTGACTCAATTAGAACTTCTATGAGTTAAAAGGTGACATCTAAGGAATTTGAAAATTTAGAATTTTTCTTTTTAAGAAAAAATGAAACTTCAAAAGGGCAATGATTGAAAAAGCTAGAGAAAACCCACCACAATAGCTAACATTTTGCCTTGCAAAGTCAGTTTTTTTGGGGGGGGATTCAAACGGTAAAATATGTGACATTTACAGTTGTAACTCAGACTGAATGTTTATCTGGAGTTTGAAGGAGAAGGCACTTTGATTTGGCTCTGCAAAGGTTATGACCATTCAAAGCAGCCTGTAGTTTATAAATGCCCCAATGAGTTATAGCACCAGACTACATGAAAGTAGCTGGGATCAAGGAAAGAAGCAGCTCAGAAGAGATGCGCTACTAAGCACAGCATTCCGCAAATGCATTACTGGCTGCTGCTCCAGTTGACCGAGGAATTCAGACGGGGGTAATGTGGATTCCAGCTGCTGTAATTGGCACTTTTATTTTTAAACGTGAAGCGATGATTTAATAAACTGCCATAGCAGACTTCCTAAAGCAGGTGAAATCAGTGGAAAGGAAAGAAATAGAAACATTTACAGGAAAGGAATATGAATCATTCTCCTACTTGGTCAACTACAGCTCCAAGAAATTCAAGTGTTGTTTTTTTTTTTTTCTCTCCTTTTTTTCCTCTATGTGGCATTCCTCTGAATATGAAATTGAACCAGAGCATGATCCTCAACATCGACAGCTTTCGAGCTGGGAGAAACTCTTCAGTGTAAATAAGGGTGAAGGCAATTTCTATTTCTGTATAAGAATACTGACCATTATTATATTTTAGACTCAAATATATTAACCAACTTACCATTTATACTAGCTGACCAATGAATTATATTAACTGTCTTTTTGAGTGAAGTGTGGCACACCAAAGAAAAATTCAACTAACATGTAAATGAATGTGCATAAAGGTTTTATAGTTAGATGAGAATTAACACGCTACTCTCTGATGAAACTGGTGGAATATGAAATCTGTAGTAAGGTTTACCCTGAAAATAGGCTACAAAGAAATTGATTATCATAGAAAAGAAACATATGTGGACGAAGTACCTTTTACTTCATGGTCCACTATTCCCTTATTCTAACTTCGTACCCTTAGGTCCAGTCTGAGAAGAAGCCCAGTTTCCCATTCTTTCAAAGGCCACTTTCCAGGCGAAATTTCCCCTGTGCTCTTGGACCGCCCATTCCTCTGAGGACTTTTACTTTCCACTATTTCTTTTGTCGTATATTTTTCAGCATTAGTCCATTAACTTCCTAAGAAAATAATCATTCCTTGGACCTGGCTTCTCCTTCAAACTATCCCCTCTCTTGCTCTCATTTCTCTACTCATAAAAGTTTGTGTCTCCCCCTCTTTTCTTGTCTTTTAGTTGTGTCTTCTTCCAGCACTTGGGTCTGACTTCCACTTCACTGATCACCTTCGACATGTCCCATCCAAAGTTCTGACAGCTCGGAAAATTGAGTTTTTCCTTAACTGATTCAACAGAAAAATGTAAGTCATACTGATCTTACTGTTTTTATTTATCCTAGTTTATAAGACTTTTCATACTTTTCACTGCAGACATATTGTTGTTTGTAATCCAGGATGTATATACTCTTTTAATTGTCTGATAATTGCTGAATTCTGAAGCATCTGGCCCAGATAGTGGGATTCTGGGGTGGCGCCTGTGGCTCAGTCAGTTAGGGCGCCAGCCCCATATACTGACGGTGGCAGGTTCAAACCCAGCCCCAGCCAAACTGCAACAACAGATAGTGGGATTCTAGACCTCCATGGGTCTAGATTCTTCTCAGATCCATTCAATCTCTCTGTCTTCCTTGGCCACCCTTCCTTTCTTGAGACTATTTCCTGCTCCTCCCTTCTCAACTCCTTGTATTAGTTCTTCTTCTGTCACTCTGGGTAGAATGTAGTCGTGCCATCATAGCTGACTACAACTTCCAACTCCGGGCTCAAGGATCCTCCTGCCTCAGTCTTCCAAGTAGCTGGGATTATAGCCACACACCACCACACTGGGCTAATTCTTAAATTATTTTGTAGAGGCAGGGTCTTGCTATCACCCAAGTTGGTCTTGAACTCCTGACTTCAAGAGATCCTCTCACCTGGGCCTCCCAAACAGCTATAATTATAGTCATGAGCCACTGCACCTGGCCCCTCTGATCTTTTTTGACAGCAAAGTCTGGTGGCTTTTTTCCCTCTGCCTACTGCTTCAATGTAACTGTGCCACCTCAATACAGTATAACCTCTGTAAGTTGACCATCTAACAAACTTTAACAAACTGGTCAACATATGGAAGTGGTCAATGTAAGGAACTAGGTCTGCTGTGCTGATAGGTGCATGTGGTGCATGTCTGGTCTATGAAAATCAGGTCAACTTAAAGAAGTGGTCAATGTAGGGAGGTGGTCAACTATGGAGTTTCTACTGTATGTGATTTCTGACTTCCTGTTTCCTCAGTCTATACTTTTACCTACATGATCTCATCCAAGATTTAAAAACCATCTGTATGTAGACAGGTGACTCCCAAGTCTGTCTCAAATCCTGACTTTTGTTTAGAAGTCTAGAAAAGTATTTCCAGCTACCACGTAAACTATTACCATCTGAAAGTTCTACAGGCCCTGTAAACCCAGCAGGTACAAACCCAAGTCTTTACTCTGCCCTGTGTCCCCCGTCTTAGTCAACGGTATCATCATCTACCACTTGCCCAACCCTGGGATGACCGTTACTCTTCTCTCCATAACACGGTCGGTCAGCCACTCTCTAGCTTTCAGCAATTCCATCCCCCATAGCAATTTTACTGTCATTACCTTGCTTCCCTTCCTACATGACATGCCCTTTTAGACTCTTGAGAAACTTCCTAAGTGATTCCTTGCCACCAATTTCTTCTTGCCAGTTAATACTCCAAGTTTTTTTTTTAAAGGGCTATTTTTCTAAAATACAGATCTAATTATATGACCCCCCATGATTAGAAAGAAGAAAAACACATGCAAAATCTAATGGGAACAGACCTCAACCATGTGAGTTCAATTCACTCCAAGTCTTCATCTTTTAGTAATCTGACCCACATGCCTGGCAATTTAATCACTCTGAGTCATGCTGCTCCTCAGCTACGCCAACCACTTTTCATACCCCTGTATCTTTGCTTCCTTATATATTATCAATTGCTACATGCCCCCTTATCTTATAAAATCTATTTTAAAGCTCTTTTCCAAGGTGATGTGGAAGAAAGCTAGTTCCAGGTATTGGCTGTTTGTCCAGATTCCTCATTAAGTGTAGGAGATAATTCACTCACACTAGGAGACTTTCCTCTAACGTCCTTGTGGAATGAAGTTATGCCTAGGAGTCTAGAGAATGGAAGGAACTGTGCAGAGAACCCCAGACTGATTTACTAATTGATACAGATCAGCAAATCCAAGTTTGTGGCTTTTGATCTCTGTAGAATAAATTTTGAGATAAATATCATGATAAAACATAACTCTGTTTTGATTCAGCACTGTAATCTACATTTTTAGACTTTGCACAGACTAGTCTGTTTCTCTAAAATACCAGTACATATACATGTAATCTACCTTCTGTTTTTTGTTTGTTTGTTTTTGTTTTTTGCAGTTTTGGGCCAGGGCTGGATTTGAACCCGCCACCTCTAGCACATGGGGCCAGCGCCTTACTCCTTTGAGCCACAGGCACCACCCTACCTTCTGTTTTCTGTGGTCCAACTTTCAGGATCTGGTAACCTTCAGGTCCTGGGTGTATTAGTTTCACTAGGATGCAAACCTGAGCATAGATGTAATCCAAAAGTCATTTGCACACAACAGAATCCAGTGTCTGAACACCTCTAAGAAAACTGAAATGTGGTGACAGTTGCCTTATGATTGATTATTGTTGTAGGCATCACACTTCGGGAGCCATGAGGGGACCCTGATCACAATGGCAGGGTCCACGCTAGGCTTGGAGATGGAATGCTGACTCTGAACATGCAGGACTGAGGACACTGGGAGAAGATGGCCAGCGAGAGGGAGTTTCCGTCTTATTTCAGTGCTTATTTGGTTAGTTTCTGTGAATGAGGTATTGAGGGCGCTTAAGGCAAATATTAAATGCTAAGAAAGAAGAAAAGCGCTTAACTATTAGATATGTTGGTATAATGAGATTACACCCATAATATTTTTCTAGAATTAAAAAGTAAATAGTCACTCAAATCCACTGTTGTCTATAGTGAACTAATTTCTATTATGTTTCCACAATAAAATTGACCTTTTCCACATTAAATTGACCTTTTGCAAGTGGGAAGATCAGCTTTTTTCTTACTCTTTATATATAATATTGGGTGTTATGCTTAGTGATACAAACTTAAATTCTAGAGTTCAGAGCAAAGGAGCTTCTTTCTAACCTACCACCACCACCAGCAGCCACCGACTGTATCACAGCAACATTAATACCATTCACTTACGCAATCTGGAAAGCATTATAGTCAGGGAATTCAGGCTTGCTTCCAAAATACCATCATTTCAAATTATAGTTGGAAATCCTCTGGTTCTGGGAAATGTTCTAATCTTTTAGGAGTATCTAAGAATTTATAATAGTTGTATCTTTAAAAGGAAAGAGAAAAAACTTAATGCATTTCCGAGATCCTCTTGTTACAAATGAGTTTGTTTTGGTTTGTGATTATTCAGCTAACAATGTCTTAAGGCCACTTGAAGACTGCATGTAAAAACAGTCGTGGGGAGACTAATGAACGACCTGGGTCCTTGAATTTCCAACCCTGGGTATTCCAATAAGCATGAGCTTACTTTCCAAATAAATTAAAGACGATAGACAAAAATAAGACTTATAACTAAATAAATCATTTCTTTTTTTGCTGTTTGTGAAATAAATTCCCTAACCCAAGATATTGTTCCATAAACTTGTAAAGCAGAATGTGACAGGGAAGAAAGCCTCAGTGTTAGATACAGTAAAATTTATAAACCCAAGTAAATGGCTAAATATCATTATTTCTGTTTGTAAAATACATCATTTCAGCAGTTTTTGTGGAAAAACCAAATGCTTTATCTTCTTGTTTGGTGAAACATTTGAGCACAGTTTAGTTAGAATTGGGAGGTTAATTTTTTGTAAGTGAGAGAATTTGAGTTCTAGGAAAGAGATTCTCCCCTTGCATAGTTCTGTGCCTCTTCATTGTAATGAATAACTACCACATGGGCAAATGGACATTCTCATGAAACCTCTAAATAATCATACCACATGTGATGTAACATGGTATTTGAACGTAGTGAAATATTGACCTTACATCTACTAGCTCTCGGGTTTCATTGCGGCAGAGAGTGACAGGAGAATACATTTGGCTTCAACAGAAAATAAAACATTTACCAGGTGAGGTTGACAACGCTTCTGGACTTGGTGACATTTTTGGTTTTGAAGGAACACGCTGGGGCTTCTTAGGAACTGCAAGAGAGAAGTCAGACCACGAGTCATTTGTTTTCAGCACCTCCCAGGTACACCCAACACACGAAGCATGATGACACTCAGCCTTGACACTGGCACAGTAAAGCATGACTGACCTGGAGTTAGGCAGGAAACTCAAGCTCTAGGAATAGATGGGTTAGAACTCCAGATACTGTTAGAAAAATGAACTCTGAGAAAATGCAAAATCAGACAAAGCATCAGGGTAGGATGAAGAACTTTTTTGACATCTTCATTTCCGAGGAGATAGCAATTAAATGAAGGCAAGAATGCTCTTCTCTTGTGGATATGTTGGCTTGACTTCTCCTTAAGGCCAAGGAGAAGTCTTCATTTGTAGGTGAAGTAGGTAAAGACAGGGAGGTCTTTGTGAATGCTGTGAAGCCTGGATAATCTTTAAGTCGTCTGGAGCCATGGACAACTTACGTTGACTTAAGCAGACGATGGCAGCAGAAAGGTAAGCAGAAGATAGTAAGGGAGGGAGTGAGCTCACAATTACACCCTCTGCATTTCTCAGATGAACTCGTTTACAAACTGAAATTGACTTTATACCACTGTTCTTTTTGAGTAACAGGTACTGATGTAATAGACACAGGAAAAAAAAATCTTACAACTTGCTTATAGTGCATTCTGCAAAAAGGCCTTTATAAAGTTTATTCCCTTTGATGCTTTCCATAATACTGGAAGGAACAAATTGTTAACTATACTTCAAAGATAAGGAAACAGGTCTGTCGGTTGGTGACATTATTTGCCTGAGGTTTCAAGGTTATTAAGTGCCAGAGTCAAAACTTGAACCAAATGCTGACGATCAGACATTGTCAAAGTCCAAACATGTGGGCTCTTTAAAGCTCAGTTCTGCCACTCTGATTTTAACTTGCTTCTCATTTTTTTTTAGGTGAAAATAATAAACCTGTTCCAACAAAATGTGATTATAAGAATCAAATGTGAAATGTCCAAATGATGTGAACATTATACTACTACAAAGGTTTTTTTTCCCACTTGTAAAGGACATTTATAAGTTTGACACCGAAAGATCTGAATGTGATCCTGAATTTCACATTGTTTGTCCATCCCAAAGCTAGGATCATCCATAACTTTCATGGTTATAAGATCTCTATGCATAAAATCAACAATGGGATTGTTGCCTATTATCTATGAACACAGAAATCTAAAAATCAAACCTTTATTGACTTATAAAATATTCCTGATGATTTGTTCCAAATTTTGGATCCCACTTTGCCTTCAAGTGCAACATAAAGAGTCCATGTTTCTATTTAACTTATAAACACCCTTTAAGTAAAACTAACAAGAAAGGTAACCTGCCCAATTACAGAATTTTACAATGAAAAAAGATGGTGGATGAACAAATTGTGTTGTACTTTAAGTAATATACACTGTTGTTAGGTGACATTATATTATAGCTCAACAACACTCTTTTGCATTGGTATTATACACATAAACAGAACATTTGACCAAATGACCTTTGAAATTTATAAGAGCTAGCCAAGGGTAGGGGAGGAAATACTAGGATATGAATATTTATCTTTAAAATATGAAACACAGAAAAACTAGCTGAGCATGGTAGTGCATGCCTGTAGTCCCAGCTACATGGGAGGCTGAGGCAGGAGGATCCCTTGAACCCAGGAGTGTGAGGTAGCTAGTGAACTGTGATGATACTACTACACCCTAATCACAACAAGATCCTGTCTCAAAAAAATTTTTTGTGTGTTACCTATTTGTACACACACATACATCCATGGAAGACTATAAATAAAAATCTAGACTATTGCTGGTACCTGATAAATAAGATTCATATTCTTATTATGGTCAAGAAGATCCCAATTCTACCCCCTTTTAGAAAGACTGATTAGAATGTATTTTGGTTTTCATGACCAGTTTTCCAAATTATTTCCTAGCATTAAGAGCACTGATGAAGCCAGAAGCATTTGAGCTGCAGCTGCCATCTATAAGGGACGGATTGCAAGTTACTCTCCACCGGGAGATATCAGGAGGTCCTCTCCCCACAGTCTGGCAGTCACGCCAGGGTTTCAGGTTAGAAAGTGGAACTCATTGAGCATGTAAATCTATTTATTTAAAGCTGCATGTTTTATCAAAAGAGGTTGGTAAAGGTCTAACTCAAAATTAAATTTGAAGCTTGGAATATAGTATAATAGAAATTAGAGCATGTTCCTGATTTACTATATTGCATTTTAATTAGTATAAAGTACAACTTCAAAAGATAATTACAAATAAATTTTTCCTATTACTTTATATCTCTTTTACTTAAAAAAAATTTTCCTGGGTGGTGCCCGTAGCTCAGTGGATAGGGTACTGGCCCCATATACCTAGGTTGGTGGATTCAAATCTGGCCTGGGCCAGCTAAACAACAATGACAACTGCAAAAAAAAAAATAGCAGTGCATTGTGGTGGGCGCCTGTAGTCCCAGTTACTTGGGAGGCTGAGGCAAGAGAATCGCTTAAGCCCAAGAGTTGGAGGTTGCTGTGAGCTGTGATGCCACAGCACTCTACCGAGGGCAACATAGTGACTCTGTCTCAAAAAAAAATTTTTTTTCCTAAGCAGGAATTTATACCCTAAATGTCTGAACTCCTGGGGTTCTTATTTTTCATCTTTTCTCTTATAGTCCAACATTCATTGAGTTTTCATGCTTTTTATTTCCACTGCTCATTTCTTTTCTACTCTTGTTCTATGCTTTGTATTTATATAAAAAGTTGAGGGGGGCCGGGCATGGTGGCTCATGCCTGTAATCCTAGCACTCTGGGAGGCCAAGGTGGGTGGATTGCCTGACCTCACAGGTTCGAGACCAGCCTGAGCAAGAGGGAGACCCCATCTCTAAAAATAGCCGGGCGTTGTGGCAGGCGCCTGTAGTCCCAGCTAATTGGGAGGCTGAAGCAAGAGAATCACTTGAGCCTAAGAGTTTGAGGTTGCTGTGAGCTATGATGTCATAGCATACTACCAAGGGCAACATAGTGAGACTCTGTCTCAAAAAAAAGAAAAAGAGGGCTTTTTGCAGGGTGCAGTGGCTGACATCTGTAATCTTAGCACTCTGGGAGGCCAAAGCAGGAGGATCACCTAAGTTGAGGAGTCTGAGACCAGCCTGAGCAAGAGCAAGACCCTGTCTCTAGTAAAAATAAGAAAATTAGCCAGGCAATGTGGCACATGCCTGTAGTCCCAGCTACTGGGAGGCTGAGGCAAGAGAATCACTTGAACCCAGGAGTTTAAGGTTGTTGTGAGCTAGGCTGGGGCAGGCACTGTAGAGTGAGACTCTGTTTTGAAACAAAAAAATTAAATGTTTTACCACAACAAATAAGTGAGATGGTGGTTAAGTTAATCAGTCTGATTTAAGCATTCCACATTGTATATCACATCAGTACATTATACCCCATCATTGTACACAGTGATGATTTAATAAAAACAAAGGTCAAGCTTCCCATGTAATTTTATCTGTTGATTTATAAAGTTAGATTTTAGTTTCTTATCAATAAATTTAATATACTTGTTTTATTTACTTAATAATTTGGTTTGTTTTTATACATTTGATATATATTTTTATTCCTATTCTATTAATTAATCATTGTTCACTAATTATTACCTATTTTTACCAGTACTTCTTCTATGTTCCTGTTTCAAATGCATTTATCGTTATTATTTAAAATTTCTTATACTTTGGGAGAATGTGGCCTTGGTACACAAGTATCAGGATCTATTATTTTCCTAGCTGAGTTTTAAGTAATTAGAAAAGAATTAAAAATAAGAGAAATAAGGCAGATTTAAAATCATTAGCTGGATATGGAATACAGAATAATCTTTGAGGGAATTTTCCTTTAAAGAAAAAAACCTGTGATTAGTAAAATTTCTCTCAGAATCAGACATTAGACACCATACCTAAAATCATAGGGTTTTCAAATTTTTTTTCCTCTATTAATAGAAATTCTGAGATACAACTAAAGTATTTGTGGTGGGAACCCAGAATCACTACCTGGATCATGCATGATTTTGAGGGTTCACACATCTTCCTTCCTCTAGACCACAGGTGTTAGTAAAGACTGGTGAGTATGCCTCAGATATTGTCTGGTCAGCAGGCCGTGTATTGATGGAAATTTCCAGGTAGATGACTGGCAGGAGGACCCACATTCAGGGACAGGAAGGGAGGGATAGGAGCAGAGTGTCGGGCTGGGGCAAGAAAAGGGAGCAGGCAGGCACCTGGTCTAAGAAATGCCATTCCTGTCCATCCCGGCATACGTAATATAACCCTAAGGAAGCTTTCTGGCATCTGATGCACTTTTTGATCATGTCTAAAAATAAATTTAAATATTTACTAGGTTATAGAGAAAGACTTGTTTTATAAGGGTTACACTCAGTCTGATATCATTCAACAGAATAATTCTCCTAACCTTAAACTTTTAAAGCTAAAGTATAAAATACTGTATTTACCTGGTTGTGTCTGTGGGATTCTTGGACGTGCTGATGTTTTTGGCTTAGGAGGAGCACGTGGGGTCTGCTTGGGAGCTAAAAGAAAGGATAAAGGTTTGGAACTCTTGAGCCCTTCAAAGAATGGCAGTCCCACACTTCTAGGAGCTCAAAGACATTTGTTAGTGACTGAAGATATAAGGACATAGAAATTAATGCAATTATATCTCCTAAAGATCTGCAAAGTACACAAAAGATGATTTTTCTATGTAATGGGAGGAAAACAAAAAGGAACATTAAATGACATACAAGACATTCATTCAGCTGGCAAAATGAAACTGGTAGAACTTCAGAAATATCTGCTTCAAATACCTCTTAAATAGGTTGAAAATAACTTTCATAATAAGAACTCATTATTACAAGTCCATATCCTTTAATCTGAATATCCAGGTGTATTATTTTAAAAGCAAATACTTAACAGTGTCTTGTAAATAAAAAACAAATTACCACGTTATAGACCAAATGTAAAATGTATTAACAGCAAGTGCTAATGGAAAAAATGAATCTACCAAACAAAACATAACTTTTGTTGGTTATAGTGGGAAACAGAAATTAAGCACCATGAATCCTTTTCTATGGACAGTTGTTCCTTTCCTGAGAAATTCCTAAAAAAGTGCTAGGACATTCGTTGTAAAGGCCAATTGTTTCTTCACCAAGAAAATTAAAAGTATATCCTGTTAAAGGAAAGACATTATCAGATGCAAGGTTATGGAAACACCTCACTTGGTTGAACTAGTGTTTGGGATGAAAAAGGGAAAAATGATGTTAACATCATGCGGTTTCAGACACCCGAAGACAAGCTTGCTGAAAATGAGAGTTTTTAGAAACCAGAAATTTCTGAAGGAGTCTGCAGAACCTTCTTTCTGATGTTAAGTCAGAATATACAGGATACGCACTCGTTCCAGAGGAATCTTCTTGTTTGCAAAGCGATAAACACTAAGGGATGTTGGAAATTATACTGGTTTAGAAACCCGGAACTGGGGGGTTTAGAGCTCCCTTTGCTAATAACTGGGTCTTCACTCCCAGGTTTTCCATCAAAAGTTACATACTTTTTAAGAATCCTTGCCACCCTAAAATTTGATGATTCTAGAATTTCTTTTGGCCTTTTCTGATTCTCAACTCCTTTGCTTTAATGAAGTTCCAACTGATAACGGTATTCGCTCTCCTCAGGGTATAAGAAAAATCACCTTAAGGAAAAGGTGTGCCGTGAAAATCGGTACAGAATGAGACAAGCGTCACTGGTGGCAGTATTAATAACAAACATTACAGTAAGCATTATTATAGCTATTAAAAGTGAAACTTTGAAAAGTTAGATATAACTGATACAGATTTCACTAATGTAGTCAATGTAGAATTTCTGTAAAGTTTAAACTGCTGAGTTTATAGGCAATGTTTGGTAGGATCTTGAGTGAAATTAATATCGACATCTCAGAGGACAATGAGTGAAATTAATATCGACATCTCCCTCGGAAATAGTGCTGTATTAGTTTAATAGTCCAAAACAGAAGATTGGACTTCTTTATGATAAACTTCTGTTTCATGGAAGCCAGTAGCTAATGAGAGAGTTTTTCCTTGTAAGAAGATGTACATTTAGTTTCCATGGTGATGATTTGTTTTCATTCATTTCCAACTCTACTACCTTGTATCTTTATGACCAGCAAAAGTAATTGGTCTGATTTCAGTTTCTTTTACTTATATATAGTGAAATAGACAAACCATTACAGAAAAGAATAGAAAGTAGTATGATACCTAAATAATTATGAGCTGGCTGGCCAGTTACACCCTCTTTTACGATGATTGAACAGTTAAGCCTATTTCTGGAGGTTTCTCTTCAAACACTAAGTGGATATCTTACAATACTTTCGACATGAACACAGAAGTTGCAAAACTAGTAGGGGTGATAAAGCAATTAAAATTAGAATATATGTATAAACAGAATATAAATTTTCTTCCTCAGAAACACTCCTATTTCTTGAATTAAACACTTGCAGAATAGCTAGCTGAGAGGTATTTTTCTTCCACAACCTAAAGAAAATCACAACACTGGCGTTTCAGTGATTTTTGAAGATAGTGGGAAATCAGACAGTAGCATCATTCACCAAAAACTATGAGCAAAGCCATGATGTCAGGGCCTTTGATATCTGCAAGTCACCTTATTGCTGTTCTGCAAATGCTCACCTCATAAATGAAATACAAAATAATGTATTTACCAGGTTCAGTCTGAGGCTCATCTGGGCTGGGTAGGATTATAGGTTGAGAAGGCAGAGGTGATGCTTCTACAGTAACTGAAGGAAAGTACTTAGGTTACTAAAGGGCTCAACACAGCTTAAGTATAGATGACAGACAGGATAATAACAAATAGATTTTTAAAAATAAAAACTGTAAATCTGCAGCAAAATAGCTGCAGATCTATTTCTTCACAATGCATTTGGTTTAAAAAAAAAAACTTAGAAATGCCATGTTACAAAGTGCTTTTGAAATCCTCATGTCACATTAGGGCCTTACCTCTTCAACAATGCTAGAAAGATATATTCAATAGGAATTATGAATGGAAAAAGTAAATTAAAAATGTTATAGCATGAGCTAGTTAAGAAACATTGAATTTCAGTTTAACAATGGAGAAGAAAAATCAAACATGTCAATGAATGTGATGGAATGATCGTTAATAGAAGGCGTGTTGCTAGGTCAAAGTATAAAGGGATCATCATACAAAACAATTACTACCTGAAATGTTCAACACAATACCACACTGGCAGCATGTTCAAGGTTAGGGAAAAAGATGCTGTAGATGCAGCAGTTTCACTGACTTAAGCAGAGAAAGAAAGCAAGGTCTTGATATAGAACTGAATGTGAGAAGAGACATTTTTGGACAATGGTTATGAATAGGAGTGCCTAGAAATAAAAGTGACCGCCATGACAGAGAATGATGGTGGAACGTGAATTCACAATGAGAAAGACCCCGAGGTTCTCAGGTGGCAGCAAGGACACAGAAAGCACATAAGTTTGTTACCTAACGTGGTCTCAGGTGGTTCAGACCCATATGTAATGGATTCCACAACTGTATCAAAACAAAGGAAAACAATTTCAAAAACTATAAGATGTTCACTGCTTCTTTCTTGAAGGTAAACACCTGCTTTGTACAGAATTTTCATCATAATTTTACAGATAGGACAATGTATTCAGGAAAAAAAAGAGAATCAGGAGAAAATTCCTAAAATACGAATCCTCCAACTAATATTTACATGTAACTGTCATCATTTGGCTTTCAAATATTATTATGTCTAAAGATACCAGCAGAGAAATAAGAATTTGTTTCTGTATTCAGATAGTTTATCACTGTGAATTGAAGAAGAATGTTGGAAGCTACAGGTCTTCATATCTATTCCAACATAGATTATGTACTACTGTTTAAACAGTCATGTTCCATGGATGTAGCATATGCCAAGTAAAAATGTGCTGAATAAATGAATTAAAGCATGTAAACTTTTACCACCTTCAGTCTTTGGCTCCTCTGGCCTGAGTGGTGCTTTGGCGGTGGGATATACATAATCTGTTTCGGCAGGTGCTAGGGAGCAATGGGGAGTGGCTAATTAATGGCAAGCAGCCCAAAATATAATGTAATGAAAGCCTATGGATAGTCTGAACACAGAGGTGATAGCATTCTTAAACAGATACATTTGGTAGATTATAAAGATGGCTATAATTCAGAGGGCAGAAATGAAGGCGGGAAATGAAGGCAGTACACTGTGTGGGAAACACACATGGTAACTGGCAGAGTCTACAGCAATTTCTACCTGAAGCAAAGCATGTAATTTCACTTCCTTGCATATTTGGCATAAGGATTCTGGTAAGAAAAAGACAGAATGAGTCATTGGAGAGTATGGGGATGAATGATGAAAATGAAAAATAGGATGTGCATATATATCTACATTTATATTGAAAGTGACCAGAGTGTTCAAAAATGAAATTTATCATTTGGAGTGAGAATAAACTAAATGAGAAAGTTCTGAGAGCAGCAGACCCCAGCACAGGGTGCTGTATAGCAAGACTTTCAAGATCCACTGAACCAGCACTGGCAGGTGGCTATGAAATGTCACAAAGCATGAGGAAATCCAAACATGGCTTTTGCAATGGAATGGAAAAGCACATGTGCCTGACTTCCCACCAGGAGGCATTTTTACCTATGGTTTCCTTTGATGTCTCAGGGCTAAATGTAATAGATTCCAGAACATCAGAAGCTAGCAAAAAAACACAAAACAATGCAAATGATCAGGGATGAGTTGTCGTGAGCACTGAATGAATACAAAGAAAGTATTCAGAGAAATGCTTTGTGCTAAGTACTCAACTGTTAAGATAATATTATTCTTAATACTAAGGGAAATTAATCACTGAATTGAACTCACAATATTTTAATTGTTGCAGGTTACCGTTAACATAGCCGTACTTTGTACCTTCAACATGAGTACCCAAATGTCATTTATCTAATTAGTAGATACCATAGAAGAATGAAATTACAATCCTATGCTAGAATAAAACAGGATCCAAATGTTTCAAAATAAATGTCAGGAAGTAGCAATAGCATTGCTAATATTGTTTTTAAAACTATGTTTTCGATTTTGAAGGGCAGTCTTTATTAAAGGATTCAGTATTACCATTACAGAGGAATGAAGTTTCTCTCGCATTCTAGAGAAACTTTTTACTAGCGTTCATCGGAGAGCAGAGCACTGATTTAGTTTACTACTAAAGAGAACCACAAATTTGTGGCTGTAATGACAAATAAAGCATAAAATCCGGTCTTCTAAGTGGTTTTGTTGACCACTTAATCAGCTATGTGATTTTCTAAAATGATACTGAGTAAACTTGAAATGAAGTATTTGTATGCAGTTGAATAACATAACAGTAATATGATGTATTAGTAATTTAACACCAATGTACAATCATGGAAAGAGCATTGTACATTATTTATGCAGAGTTATGACATGTGTATTACATAATTTCCAAATACATGTTTTTATACTTGTAAGTACAATGACTAGAGGATTATAGTGTGTTCGCTGAAGCTTGCAGTGTACCCAGGAAGACAGAATATTCTATTTACCAGGTTGGCTGTGTGTCATTTCTAGGCTTGGCGATGTCACTGGTTTCAAAACAAGAGTTTGTGATTCAGTGGGAGCTGAAAGAAGAGGATTTGAGTTGTAAAAGCAATTATGAACATTTTATGTCATAGGTCTTAGAAAGAAGCAGCAATGAACTGAAATACACAGACCTTGAGCATCACAAGGGTATGGAAAGCTGTGCAGAGTGTCCACTATTTAAAGAAGAGGTCAGCAAACTACGTCTTTCCCAAATTCAGTCCTCTGCCTGCCCTGGCCTGTGAGTTTAGAATGTTTCTTATATTTTCTAAGTGATGGGAAAAATGAAAGAGTTATATTCCTTGACAGATGAAATGGTATGAAAATCACATAAAGTTTTATTGGAACAAAGCCACATCAGAAAGTAAAATAATTCACATTAAATTTACATGCGGTATTATCAGTTTCGATTCCCTTTAAGCTACAGTAGTTGAGTAGTTGTGACAGAGACTGATTGGCAGTCTGAACGAAGTCTAACAGACTTATTTACTATCCAACTACTCACAAAACATTGCCTATTCCTGACTTAAAGCGTCTTTCTGGGAAAGCAACAGGCAATTTGGCAAAATGAGGCTCTCATGGACTATTGTGTCTGAATCTTAATTGTCGAGATCATGGTATAGTCCTGCCAGGTCAGTAGGAATCTTACTTCTCCTGAGCGCTTTCTAAGAGCTTCCTACACCTGCGCTCATGACAGTGTTGACGGCCATCTGGGAGTGTTTTGTTCTGGATTCCAGCTTCGCTACTCCCTGGTTACCCTCAACAGGTATGGAGACTTTTTGTTTTACTTTTGCTGTTCCCACCCACTAATCTAAGTTCTGTAATTATTTCAAAACCAACTACTGTCAGCCAACAATGTATTCTTGACTCCTTTGAATAATTTCTATTTTTACCACTTGTTAGACAAGCTGATCTCTTATAGGAAATTGTTCTGTATCTAGAAAACAGTATTTCAGAAAACCTGAGGTTTTTTTTTTTTTTTGCAATTAAGGGAAAATGGGCCCTTACTTTTGATCTCCACCTCTGCTCCTTATTCCTCCCCACTTCATTGCTAATACAGTGCTGGGGACACAGACTGAAGCCCAAGGATTGTCTGCTTAAGCAAAAGCAGCAGCAATGCTTAAAAAGAGATAAATGAAGTGGTGTAAAAGAACTGAATAAGACATGTCCTTTGTCAGAGATGATCTTTATGTGGGGTACACGATGAATTTAGTTACAACACCGATCTCCTTCAACAATGAACCTGATGAGGACGCCTGCAGTTGCCAAGCAGTTGTCCACTCTTAGTTCCTTTTCTCCAAAAGGCAAAGAGGGAAAGTTCAAGGCATCTTATTGTACTTCAGGGACCCAAATGCAATGGGCGAGAAGGACTCTTACTCTAGATACCATAGATTTTCTTCATTTCAACTGAGAAGCTTCAGGAAGTTTAAAGTTGGGGGCAGGTGGATGAGGCTTCCCTCCCATCCACCTTTGCATTTTTGAAACTAAAGGAAGACCTTGGTTTGCTATGGTGTTTTTAGGCCAAGAAACCCTTGACAGAATTTTACGTGGACCCGTGTTTTCTAAAATACGTTAGAATTTTCTTGAGTTTATTTCCTAAATTTAAAAGAAATATTATTTTGTTTCTTATTGTCATTGAGGGTTCCTTTAGAGACCAAAATCATAAAGTTTGTTAACTAAAGGACTAGATATTAATATGCATAGTACTCAGAAGGATCCCTAGTTGGTAAAGACGGAGAGCTCCTGCTGAACTGTAGTGAAGAACATCCAGCTCAGTGATGACTGGGGAGCCTGAAGCTTCCTGGGAAACACTCTTTGCTGTTGTTAATAGGGACACCTTATTCTTTAAAATAAAAGAGAATAATGAGAATAACATATAGATCTTATAGAAAGTAAGTTACTCACAGGGAGTCTGTGGTACTTAATTGCTGCTACTTTACAGATCTAAATGCCAAATAGAAGGGGAAAAATTTGGACCTCATATTTAACACTGAATCATCTGATGCAATTTTAATGAGGGTTCATGGCAGGTGGGTGCCCTTCACTGGATCCAGGGATCCATCACTGGATCCATCTGTTCAAAACAACAGGTAACACTTGACCTAAGGTTCCTGACTACTTAAAAGATGAAGTAGAACAGGGAATGGCCACGGCCGTCTCGGGAAGCAGGAGCAGCTCTGGTCATGATTGTGATGGAGTAGGGTTTTTAACCAGTTAGAAAAAGCATTCAATGAAAGACTCAGAAATCATTACCTAATGTTAATCTGGGAGCCTCGGTACTGTGAATAACAGGTTCCAAGCCTGGGACAGGAGCTAACCAGAAGCAACAACATGAACACAAGTAAGCTGAAATACACGTGAAAACTACGAGTTTTTCTTTTAAAACGCGAGTTTCACAATATATATTTTCATACTTTGGAATTTGGAAGCAAATAGTTGCTTTTTGAAGATTTTGCCACCCTAGCCCAAATGATTAATCACAGAAGGAGTCACAAAACTTGCATTCTGCTACGTGTCTTCGTGTTGCCCATGGGAGGTTTTCTTAGATATTTGCTTTTCTGATTATAACTAATATGGAAGTTTGTTTTGGAAATATGTTCAATCAACATATATGAATATATATATGTATATAAAATACATATAGAATAGGAATATATATAATATATATAATATGTATGTGTGTGTGTATATATATATATATATACATAACTTGTTACATTTCTTGGAAGTTGAGAAAAATACCAGCTTATACATATAATCATGGCTTCAACAAATAGCTTATATGTTTCAATGCAGATACAACAATAAATAATCATGAGTGACTATGTCAGTCTTCCTATAAACATATTTTTAAAGAGAGACCAATAACTTCACTCAAACCAAGTCGTTTAAGTGATGAGGTACACAAGTTTCCCCAGCTCATGTTCTCCTGGATAGGTCTCTAGGAGAAGCATCTTCTAAGCATGCCATATAACTGGATTCTTAGAGAACATGATGAGAGTTACCTCCCATCACAGCCACTGCCTGTGGTCCCACTGGGACAGGCTGCTAGGCCTCACCCCTCAAACCACAGAATCATACGTTTACCCGATTTGGTTTGAGATACTTCAGGATGTGATGTGGTTTTAGGTCTGGGACGTGGACGATGTGTTCGTTGTTTTTTAGGAGCTGAAGGAAGAAATTTTGGATTATTCTAGTGCAAGTGGCATTGGAGCAATATAAAGTTGAAGGACAGCAGAGGATGACAAGATAGTCTCATACAGCTGATGACAATGTGGTGATGATGATGATGGAATGGGTTTGAAAATAAGCAGAAAAGAATTGTTGAGGAACACGGAATTTCATTACCTAATGTTGTTTCTGGAGCCTTGGTTCTAAAAGCGATGGGTTCAAGGACTGTAGCAAGAACTGGCCAAAAAACAATAAAATAAGTCAAAGAGATTTAAAAATTTACTCGAAGATTAATTTTACAAGTCAATTTTAAGCTTCAGAACTGAGAGAAGAATGACACTTGTCCTTTGTAGATTTGACCAAACCATAGCCAGGGTTCCCATTAATCTCAGACACATTTCCAAGACAGGATTGCATTCAGCTACATATCCCTAAGGGGTCACATGGCATTCTCCTAGATGTTTCACTATCTGCTCCTTGCTGATGTAGAAAACTGCCGGATAAGCTGTTTACACGCTTACATAAACATTTCTACTGTTTTGGCCTGCTATTTAAATCATTATGGGTATAACAAAAATTTCACATATTTGAAAGCATAAAGAGTAACAAATAATTATTGCACACTATGCTCATCAAGTAATTGCTCAACAAATAATTATTGCACACTATGCTCATCAACATATCAAAGTAGTTCTTGATTACATAAAAGTTAAGAAATGCTGGCATAAGCCCTGTTCAAGGAGAAGAAAGAGTCCATCTACCCTACTATGGAAATGTTATAATGTATACTTTCAAAACTGGGGCACATTTTAAAATTTGACAATTTCCTGAAAATATCATTCCTTGAAACAACCAATCCACCCCCGTATCACACAGATCCTAATACAACAACAAATAACATGAGCAAAGAAACATTGTATTTCCACAGTTGATGAGGGATAAGCAGCGTAAATGAGGGGAAGATGGAGAGTCACATTTGAAATATAGCTTAAAATAGTTAGTCAATGCTGTTTAAACCAATGCGCACGATCATATGAGACAACGTTGAGCAGTTCCATAGAGGTTTGATGTCCTGAAGTTAGTTCATGCAGCTCTCTTAAATGTAACTAGTCACTTGACACAAAGCCTAGCATAGTGTCAAGACAAAGACTGATGGAATGGCAACAAAGGACAACGGGATGGTCAGAAGATGCAGAAAAACCTGGGACTACGTTACTATGACAAGGAACAGGGAAAGCTCTGTTTGAAAGACACACATTCTCATTACCCACGGTTTCTGGAGCTTCAGTTCTAAGAGGACCAGGTTCAAGATCTGTAGCAGGAACTAATTAAAAGCAATGAAATAAACACTTATCAAAAATAGGTCAATTAAAACTTACCAGTTTATTGTTTCAAGAGGTGTATACCAATTTTAAGAAATTTTATGAAATGTATTATTTAAAGATCTGGTCACTTTATAGCTAGGTAAAGAATCTTTTAAGAGGCACTCATTCACAGCTCACACAGTCTGGTAAGTATCTCAAAACCAACTCACTATTCTGTGTATCTAAGTTTCTAACTCCAGGCACTGTAGAAGATTGCTTTATAAAGTTGTTTAGATGTTTTACCAAATATACACTTGTCTGTCTTGGCAATGGGTGGCTTTTCTGTGGGAGCTTTAAAAAATATCATGTCTAAATGAGCATGGATGCAATCAGTAGCTTTTCTGTTTGAGAGGAAACAGCAAAAAACTAAAGCAAAGTGAACCAGGCTCAGCTTGTTGGGAACTCAAATTCAGAAATAGGCTGAGGCCAGGTGTGGTGGCTCACGCCTGTGAGGCTTAGCGCTGTGGGAGGCTGAGGCAGGTGGATTGCCTGAGCTCAGAGGTTTGAGACCATCCTGAGCCTGAGTGAGCCAGAGTGAGACCACGTCTCTACCAGAAAAAAAAAAAAAGAAAAAAAGCCAGGCGTTGTGGCAGGCACCTGTAGTTCCAGCTACTTGGGAGGCAAAGGGCAAGAGAATCACTAAAGGAAGAAAAGAAAAAATAAATTTAAAAAAACCCACAAACTTCAAACTAAGATGAGTGAAAGCCAGTTGAAATTGAATGTAAAATTAAAAAAAAAATAGAAACAGGCTGCGATCTCACTGGAGGCAAAGGCACTCAACAAATCGGGATAAGGAAGGACCAATTGCTTTGTGGTACCCAATAGAGCAGCTCCATGATCTAGTTACAAAAAGGCGGTGTCCTGGACTGGAGAGATCGCTGATGCTTTCTGGGTCAGATGGAAAGTGTTGAGCTGTTTCTTTAAGGGCTGGTACGGACTCTTCCAAATGCAGCACTGTCATCACACTTGGAATCTTGCTTGCTTCAGGCAGCCTGAGCCCTCCTACTGGCCTCTACACGTCTTGTCATCTCCCAACTTTAAAACCCAAGTTCTTCCTAATTCTTTATTTCTGTTCCTTACAAACTTTTCTTCTTCTAAGCTCACAGATGTTTACAGCACACCCCAAACCAAGTCCGATTTGCACAGATACGCTGGCCTGCTTCAATCTTTGGATGTTTCATCCCAGGACAGGCTTTGGCCCTGAGGATACTACAAAGCAAGGCTTTAAAAATCAGCTGCCCTATCCTGTGATATTCTCACTACTGCTGTGGCTATGGGAAGATGAAAGGCACTTAACATTTGTTTCTAGAAATAAAAATGCTTGGTTTTAGCTTGTCTTTAAGAATTGGATGAAATAAGTAGAAAATGAGATCTACAGTAAAAGATCCCTGTGTAGAAAGCACAGGAGTTCGGCTGCCACCCCCCCAACTGTGTTATCCTTTACTAGCTCCCTAGTGGAAGCAGATCACACCTTCACCCACATAAGGCTCCCGGGGGCCATCACTCCCACACATGCGTCTGTCACGGATTCCCTAGGAACTGCTAGGATGTGCTCCTTTTCCCAGAAATCCACATTTACCCAGTCTGGTTTGAGGAGCCGCCGGACTCGGTGTGGTTTTAGGTTTGGGACGTGGACGTCGGGTTCGTTTTGAAGTTTTAGGAGCTGAAGAAAGAAAACCTTCGGTTACAACAGAGTGTACTGTTCAGAAGCTAAGGCTAGCATGACACGTGACTCTAGATTTATGAAAACTTGTTTAGATTTTCTGATATTTCAGGAAATTTATCTTAAGTATTTAATTAGAAAGGTTCACCTTTGTTATAATCCCAGGTCTCCTTTTACAGATGAAAGCTCATTAGGTGGATGTGTCATATGTAAAATGAAATTATTAATTCAAGAAGAGAGGAATAGTTAATAGGATTCCTAACATAAAAAGGTTAAGAATCACTGCTAAAATACCATGCTTCTGCTGGCAGTGTTCAGGTCTAAGCTCTTTGAAAGTTTACTAAAATAAGATGACATAATTAACTAAAATATTAATCAAAGAACAAATACCACACAGATAGCATACAGAAATAGAACTTTAGAAACTCCCTGTAAAAATAATAATTGTTATGTTCAAAAATTACTTTTCAAAGCGACTTTTAATAAAACGTTCGTTAAAAAAACACACAAGATGAAAACACACTTTGGGGTGGTTACATGCCCAACAGACAACTCAAGTTAGGTCCATGCATGGCTCTCTTAAAAACAAGGGGTAACTTGTTTTAAGAGTCAAGAGTTTAGGATGAAGAACATCATGGAATGACAATAGATGCCTATAATACAGTTTTACAAAGCAGTAGAGTTTGTGGCTATGATGTTGATGGAATGGGTTTGACGACAAAAGGAAGAACACTGAGGGTCATACTGTTATTACCTTGTGTTGTCACCCATGTCTCAGTTCTGAGTGTAGCAGGTGCAAACTCTGCGGTAGGAACTGACCAAAGCATTAAAATAAACCAAATGTTTTAAATGAACAAAAACTCCCCCAATTTTTCTTCATAACAAATCTTACCACTATAACATGGTTTATAGAATTATAAAACAACTATTAAAAACTGCTACACTAAAAGAGAAGACAGTTGATTTCCTAAAATTGGGCCATACCTAAATCAGTTATCTCTATCCTTATTCCTCATTTTTTGGTTATTGAATTAAGAAGCCAAAGTGGACCAAATAAGTATTGCAAAGAACTCATCTTTGGAAAGAGCATGAGGCCTCAGCATGATGAATCAAGTACAGTGTCCCTCCATTCCAAGCAAGGAAACAGCATGACTTCAAGGGAAAGAAGAACCTTCTGATGTCTACCACTTCAAATCTCATCGCTCCATCAGGCACCTAACTCTCTCCACCATGGGTAGCCATGGACCCAGTGAGATGCACAAAGGTTTTGACTACTGCCTCGAAGTAAGATATCTGTAGGTCAGTTTTCCAGGTAGACTCTTTCCTCTGCTTGGCATCTAACTATATCTCTTCTTTCTGATTTTATTCTTTCCACCATTCCACTAACCCACGTTCTACAGAGATTTCAAGGTTCTAGCTCTCTCTTAATGATTATTTCCCTGCTCCAAATATTTATGTATCTAGCAGATCTTGTTGGTAACACCCCCAAACCTATCTTGTGTTTACATAGATACGACCTCATGTCATCCTCTACCTTATTTACAAAGGAAAGCCTTCTGCTCTCAATTATTTTGCAGGTGTGAGGCCTAAACCATGTCTCCCACACCTGATGTATACACCCAAAAGTACTAGTAGGATTTGGAGGTCACAGAAGTCGTTTTATAGATGTTTGTTGATTTGCACCAAATATACCTAAATTTTCTAAAGAACTTTTATTTCAAGAGCTGAATAGAAGTTAATAAAATGCACAATGATAGAGAAGATTGCACACAAGAAGAAGAAAGTATCCAGTTGCTCCACAGACCTCCCCCTGCTGTCCCACCAACGGTGTGCCTCTGCAGTGGGACCTGTTGCTGACCATGAACTGTATCTTCACTCCCCTGGCGGCCTGTTCATTCCTCCTGAGCACTGCGATTACTCTCAAGATCCACTGGGTTAGACTGCGGACTGTTTAAACCAGGAACACATGGTTTACCTGGTTTGGACTCAGATGGTCCAGGACTCAGGGTGGTTTTTTGTCTGGGACGTGGACGACGCGTCCGTTGTGATGTTTTGGAAGCTGAAGGAAGAAATTCTCAAGTTACTATATAATTTCATCATCTGTGGTCCTGGAATCTGTAAGGGATGAACACAGGACTCTAGACCGTCTATGGCTTGTTAGATGGTTGCCTCTTTAGTTTAAGACAAAAGCACTTTAGATCTTCTTTTATCACAGAGAATTATCCATTCAAATTAAGGACAATTCTTTGAAGACCAAAATCACAGAGAATTATCCATTCAAATTAGGACAATTCTTTAAAGACCAAAATCATTTTTTAATTCAAGAAATAAAGATGAGTAATTATAATCAAAGTCTCATAAGGCAGCTTGACTGGGGATCACAAAAACCATTGCTTAATTTTAATGGATAATGAAGGAAAGCCCCACTAAGTCTAGAATTTATAATTTAAGCTTTTGACTTTTGGCATGTTTTCTACACAACTACTAAGCACATATTACTACCTTCATAGGAATAAAATAAGAAAATACTATGCAGGTAGAAAAATGGTAGAAATACAGATGAGCAATGGATCCTCTGGGCTCTGGGAGAGCTAGCAACGACTTTACTTGTCTAGACAGGAGATAGAGACCTGTGGTATGTTTGAAAGATTGCTTTATCACAAATACTGCTCAAACAAAATACAGAAGGACAGGACGCAATTTCAAGTAGGTTATTTATGCATGACTGGTTCTCTTAAAAACAACAGATAATTTTAAGAATAATATAATCAAATTACCACAAAGAATGATACTGGTGTCATTTGAAACAAATTGAAACTCTGGGTTTGACAAGCAGGAAAGGACTTGTTGAAAAAACAGTGCATTGTCATTACCTAATGTTGTTCCTGGGGCCTCAGGCTTAGGAGTTACAGGTTCTAGGACTGTAGCAGGAACTGATCAAAACAACAATAAGCCAAAGAGATTTTAAAATATGACAAGTTAAAGCATTCACATGCCAAGAAAAATTAATAGTATCAATTCTTCTACAGAAAAAAGGAAAAAAATTAACTTCTTCACTAAAGGGATGTGTACATTTTCATTATTTTAAGATTTGACCAAAATCATAGTCATCGTCAGTCTTAGGCTTAGCTTTTACATCATCTTAAATAACTCAAAGAATTCAATATTCCTAACTGAGAATTCTCAAATTCTCCCTGGCTTTAACTAATAAATACTAACTGATATGGAAAACTTGGCTCTGGAAAATATTTTAATGAATTTACCTAATACATATGCAGAAAGAAATTATGTTAAAAATCCATGTACTTCTGAACATTACAGTTATGTATAAGTAAATATGGATGTAATAGACAGTTGACAAGTTTGAAATGAATATAAAAAATTAATCATCAAAGTGAACTGTTTTGACCTTGCCAGGAAGTCATCTATGGTTAGAGTCTGAGACCACTGTCCAAACAATGGTACAAGAGAGGGCAGCCTAAAGATGGCCCCTCAGTCTGTAATGCCCAGTAGAACAGCTATGTGCCCTCAGTCCCCAAAGAGTGGCTATCAATGACTTCTGATATCTCTGTATCATATCTACGTTCCTGAATCACGTCCTCAAAATCCTCCTTCAACTGTCTTGACCTCCCCTCCAAATGCAGCATCATCAATAGCCACATTCTTACCATCTAGAAAGTAGTCCATTTCGACTGGACTGCCATCTGGCCCACCCTCAGACATATTCAGCCCTTATGCCTTGGTTCGTTCTTCCCTCCATTCACCCAAATCCTATAGCGGGCCCCATGTCCAAGTCCAGCCCACCTTGATCTTTTCCTTTGCTAATCATTACTTCATGTTTGTATCCAGCAAGCACATCCTCAACTCTACTATTTTCAAATTAGAATGAGTTTCCTATAGCTGGAGACTTATCCCCAAGGTCACCATTGTGGGAACAGGAATGTACAAGTTGTACATTTGTACAAGTCGCACAAATGTTCGACTGTTTATTGAACTCAACATGTTGGCTCTGCTAAAGAAGTTTCACCTTTAAGATATAAATGGAATTTGATAGTATTAAATATACTACATAAATAGTTTCAAAGAAGAGTCTCATATAGAAAAAATACAATATTCTTACACCAGTCAGGTCTCACCCAGACATATCCTCCTGGACAGTAGGGCACAGGAGAGGCTCCTGCCCAGGCCTCCTGCCCTTCTCCTACCGCCCACCATGGGCACTGATTTGGGACCCCCAGGACAGGTTGCCAGGGCTCACCCTTAAACCACAAGATCACACATTTACCCGGTTTGGTCTGAGGTGCCTGAGGGCTTGGTGTGGTTTTAGGTCTGGGACGAGGACGACGGGTTCTTTGAGATGGTTTTGTAGCTGAAGAAAGAAAAGCCTTGTGTTAATCTTGGTCTTACTGGATACTAAAGAGAGGTTTTCCCCAAATTTGTCAGATTTTCTGAAGTTCCAGGTAATTGACTTTTTAGTTTTATTTTTTCACTTCTTTTATGCCAAGCTTTCTTTTTATTGTTGAAAGTCCTTTGGGGACAAACTCATAAATGTGTATACAGTTGAGTTGCTCACCCAAGGCACAAAGATTAACACTTGTATTGAGAAGCCATAGAATTCCTCAGTGGGAGAAAAACTATTGAGACGGTGTCCGGTGAAAGGAAAGAAGAAGTTAGAGTCATATTAAGGAAGAGGCTTAGAATTTAAAATTCCAGATTTCAGTAACTTCCTATATGTCAAATTAGTAATAAGACATATCGTTACTTAAAGCACCAAGAAAGATACAAACATTCCAAGTAAATAGCTTTCTAAATGTAGAAACATAGATGTGCAGCCTTGATAAGAAACAGATCCCAATTTGTTTTAAATTTATTGTTACACTGAACACTGCTAAACAAAGCACAAGGTGATACAACAATGTCAAGTGTGCACAGGGCAGATAAAGCTCTGAAGGAAGCTCATGCCTGGCGCTCATGAAAACAACAGGGAACTTGTTTTTAAGAGGCTTCAGTATTTTTCAGATGATTGAAAGGCAAAAAAAGATGATATTCTCCATCTCATAGAGGAGAAAAGCAGTGTAATAGGGGAGGAGACGGAATAGACTTCACAACGAACAGCAAAAGCACTTGGCAAATAGCCTGGAAACGGCAGGGTCATTACCTAAGGTTGTCCCAGGGGTCTTAGTTTGAAGAGTAACAGGCTCGAAGTCTGTAACAGGAACTGAAGTAATAAAATAAACAAAAGAGGTTTTCTGGTTTTATTATTTTTGTTTGTTTGGTTTTGGAGACAGAGTCTCACTGTATTGCCCAGGCTAGAGTGCCTGCCCCAGCCTGGCTCACAGCAACCTCAAACTCCTGGGATCAAGTGATCCTCCTGCCTCAGCCTCCTCAGTGGCTGGGACTACAGGTGCCCACCACAACACTAATTTTTCTTTTTTCTTTCTTTCTTTTTTTTTTTAGTAGGGACAATTTCTTGCTCTTGCTCAGGCTGGTCTCAAACTCTTGAGCTCAAGCAATCCTCTTGCCTTAGCCTCCTAGAGTGCTAGGACTATAGGTGTGAACCACTGTGCCTGTCCAACAAAAAGAATCTTTTTCCTTAAAAGTATGAAGTACTACAATAATGTTGCCAGTGTACCATTGCCTCTAGACTAATTTTTTAAACATTTCTGAGTAAAGGGCAGTATGGAACAAATTGTATTTTCCCCCCAAATTCATATGTTGAAGCCCTATCCTCTAGAGTGACTACTATATTTGGAGGCAGGAACTTTAAAGAAACACTTAAGTTTACCTGAGGTCATAAGGGCAGGACTCTAATCTGGTAAGACTGATGGCCTTATATGAAAAGGAAGAGACATCAGGGATTCATACACAAAAAGATTTTGTGTTTAACTCGTCAGCAGACTGAAAAGTAAAGCCTTCTACTCAGCAGTCAGAGGAAGATCGTACAGGTGTCTTCTAAACAAGTACACGCCAACCCTGGAGTATAAAAACCCTCAGGCCTCCCTCACTAGGGAGAGTGTGGGTTATAATAGCAACAGGCTCCTGTGCTTCTTAAGCCAAAGGCCCCTGGTGTATCTGGTGCAGTCTCAGGTACAGCTGGACGGGCAGGGGTTTTAAATTTGTGCTCTGAATGATGTGGCCATTGGGAGGTTTTATTTTAAAGCATATGGTTCTACAAATCATAGACATTAAACAAATCTTTAAGTTTTCCAAAGCTTGACACAAGTGAAATTGTCTTTTTTGATCCAATTTCCTTAGGAAATATATCTTTCTAAATGTTTTCTTCTACTGTGCTATTTTATCTTCTTTTGTTATTGAAGACAGCTTCGGTGTACAATTGACATTTTTAATGCAGTTACTAATTCAGAAAGTCAGAATTGGTACTTTTTATCTTATTCTCCTATAGTTTCTTGCCTGGATTTAAAAGATTAAACATTATCTAGGCCAAGTGTGGTGGCTCACACCTGTAATTCCAGAATTTTGGGAGGCAGAGGTGGGAGGATATCTTGAGGCCAGGACTTAAAGACCAGCCTGAGCAACACAGCAAGACCTCATCATTCCAAAAAAAACCAGTTAGGCACGGTGGCACACACCTGTAGTCCCAAGTACTTTGAGACTGAGGTGGGAGGATTGCTTGAGCCCAGCCCAGCAGTTTGAAGCTGCAGTGAGCAATGATGATGCCACTGTACTCTAGCCCAGGGGAGAGAGTGAGACCCTATTCCCCCCACCCCCACAAGAAAGAATCATCTAAACTATGATGGCAACTAGAGGGAATCAGTATCACATGAAGAACGTGTCTTATTATTTAAACTTATTAGCCTTGATCACATTTTCTGTTAGCTAATTCACTAAAAACCTATTAACCAAATATTAACAGAACAGCAAAAATAAAAGGCAGATAGAAAAGGTAAATGTACAGAGGGTGTAGAGAGAAACTCTGTGTACAACCTGGTTAATATAGACCAGTGTCAGGTGCTACCAAGGATATAGGAAATTTACTTTCACGGAGAACTTTGATGAAGCCTAAAACAAAGTGTCTCACACACACACACACACACACACACACTCAGTAAGTTACAGGGCAGGAAGATATCCCACTCAGTAAGTTACAGGGCAGGAAGATATCCCACACTAGACTTAAGCCTGGTTTTCTTATGAACACCAGGCAACTTGTTTCATGCATGTTGAACCTTCGTACAAAGAACAATGGAACTGGATGGCAATAGAGAATGGAATGAGCTGGCCAAGGAGCAGAAAAAGCCCTTTCCCAAGGTCAGAAAGTGACTTTACCAAATGTTGTGTCTGGAGCCTCCTTTATGGGAGAAACTGCTTCAAAGACTGTAGCAGGAACTGGCAAAAATAATAAAAGAATCCCACTGAAACATTATAAATTTATAAAAACACAGAATCAGCTGCTGACTCTGACTTGCCCCTTGTTTGGGTCCCCCGGGAGCAGGGCTCCTGGGAGTCTGGGATCAAGATGCCATGTTTACCCAGTTCAGTCTGAGGTGCTTCAGGACTCGGTGAGGTTTTAGGTTTGGGATGTGGAGGACGAGTTCGTTGAGGCACTGTGGGAGCTGAAGGAAGAAAATCTCATGTTAATACGGTGTTTTGGGTTCCAGAAGCTGTGGAAAAGATTATACTGTTATAATTTCTTAAGTTTCAGAAAATTGAATTAGAAATATTCACTCCTGGCTTGGCG
>CAUYON010102462.1:0-38745 GCA_963573935.1 Arctocebus calabarensis | reverse complement strand
GCCCGCCACAACGCCCGGCCATTTTTTGGTTGCAGCCGTCATTGTTGTTTGGCGGGCCCAGGCTGGATTCGAACCCGCCAGCTCAGGTGTACGTGATTGGCGCCTTAGCCCACTGAGCCACAGGCGCCGAGCCCTTAGATTATTTTTTATAGATTTGGTTTCTTTAAGACCTAGTATATTTCCTTTTTATCATTCTTTTGCCTCTTTTTTTTTTTTTTTTTTTTTTAACTAGCTCACTTTTCAAGAACCATTTGTTAGAGTGGGAGTCTTATAAGGGAGGGACCTCCTTTATTAAAACAAAATATAAACTCCAGACTTGTAGAAAATGAAAGTTCTAGAAGCAGGGAGGGATTCAGGGTGAGGCAAAAGGAGGCTGAGTGTAACTTTTGCAGGATCCTGAGAGCCAGTGCCTTAAATTCTGCAGCCTTGGTCCTTCCTTGCCACACCCGAGTCCCAGCCCTACCTAGAAGGAGCCTCTTCAGGTAAAGTGGAGGTGGCTTCCCTTTGTGGTTTGACCTTTTGATTCTTAAGGCTTTACTAATTCCTCAATTCCTGAGGAATAAGCTGTTTCTCCTTTATAATTCCGGTTCAAGTGTAGATAAAACATGGCATGCGATATTTAGTAATGGCTTTAAATCTCACTCCTGGTGCATTTGACTGGGACATAAGTCAACCACTTGGATTGTTGAGAAGTTAAAGAACAGAACAGGTGCTAAAGCAGCCAGTGCAGTTGGTGTGAGAGATTTGCCCTGGGGAAGGCTGACTTCATTTTCAACAAGAACTCTATTAAGTACTAAGGAGGAAGAAAACCTGGAACAAATACAAAAAATACAATTCCAAGTACAGATTTCTCTGGTCATGAGAAAGCCCCTTTGTCCCTGAGTGCTGGTTTAACTTCATTCAGGGGCAGAGTCTGGTTTCCCTTCCCCCAGCTTATAACCTTCTTCATTTCCTGAAAATAGGTATGCTCTTCTCAGATGCTGGTTCTTAAACTGAGCTGAGGCCAAAGCTTGTTCTGGGTTGAACCCGGCAAGCCCCTAGGGCCTTCCAGATTGGCTTGACAGAGAACGATCCTAACCCTTCCTGAGCACCAGCTTCCTCGGGAGCCTTGCAGGTGGGGACCTCCCTCTGTAAACAAGGAAATGCCCTTCCCACCACAGGTTTCCAGTAAACAATGTCTTCACACATGACAGGTGCATAATAAGGTTAGCAATCAGCCATTTCTAATTGTTACACTTTCCAGAGTCAGGTTAGCAGTCTATTAGAAATTCCATGAAATCTCTCGCAACTGTCATCGAAACACCTGTCTGGGTACAAAGTGCACCCAAAGCATCTCAGCACTACATTTTTTCACGTAGGTACAATCTGTCTTCAAACCTTCTTTCCTCCTACCTCTTAGAAATGCAGTTTCTACTCTTTTGAAGAAAGAAAGAAATCAGTGGTATTTGGATAATTGAAATCTCCTGTTACCAGCTGACCTAATAGTTATTGGTTATGTAAAGCCCTTTTCCATACATTTCAACTCACCCAAAGCCATTTTTTTTTTTTAAGTATAACAATTCACATAATGGGCATTATATAGTTCCAGTATTTCCTAAATCTTAGTTTGGGAAGATTTTTGTTTTGGTGCATTCTCTGTATTAGCTGTATTTACCATTTTTTTATGCCATCTTTAAATCAACCTCCTTTAAAAAATTTAGACTCATTTGAAGGCATAATATCTGTAAAATCATGGATCTGATATGGTAGATCTTTTTCAAAGTATATTAAACTTCTCCAAAACACATTAAAATAAATGCAAACATATTAACATGAAAGGCTTATACCTGAATCACCTAAAATTATCCGACATGGTATCAGTAATAGGAGTAACAATAATTAACATTTACTGAGGTCCTTACGTATGCCGGATATTTTTATAAGTACTTTACATGTAATCCTTTACTTAATTCTCACAGTGAGACAGGTATAGTGTTTATTGCCATTTTTCAATTGGAGAGATTGGGGCACTGAGAGTTTAGGTAACTCAGCAAGTAAGTTGGAGCAGGGATATGGGAGCAAGGGAAGTCCCAAGGCCATACTTAAAGATCCCCAGGCATGTATTCTTCCTCTGAAACCCATCTCTGTAACTTATCACTTGTTAGGAAAAATTTAGATCATCAGTTCATTTTCCTCATCTATAGGTATTTAGAAGAGTACATGCATCATACCCATGAGAAGGTTATATCCTCATATGGAAGATGGGGCCAAATGCAAATGAGATCACAAATGTACAGTTGAAATGCACCTCGGAAACCATCTAGTCTAGCATTTTCATTTGCAGAAGACCCAAGAAAATTCAGTATTTCAGGGTGGTAAATGAAATTTGGCCAGTAAACAGAGATATAACCTTCACTTTTTTTCTTTTTCCTGGGAGGTGTCCTCATTCAAACACACATATAAAAAGAGGTATGAGGGCAGCATCTGTGGCTTAAAGGAGTAGGGTGCCAGCCCCATATGCTAGAGTGGTGGGTTCAAACCCAGCCCCAGCCAAAAACTTCAAAAAAAAAAAAAAAAGAGGTATGATACCCACGTTAAAGAATTGATCTATAGGTGTGTTCTCTTTGATTCAGAGTTAGTTTTAACATGTCAATTGCCATAGAAAGTCTAGCTCACATCTCTGGGTGTTAAATTTCCTTCCAAGTGACTTGACTGGTGTTATTCTTTTGATGGAATTGCAAAGTAATACAGCCTCTTTGAAAAGAAGTATGGAGAATCCTCAAAGAACTAAAAGTAGACCTTACATTTGATCCCACAATCCCATTACTAGGTATCTAGCCCAAAGAAAAAAATCATTTTATCATAAGAACATATGCACTAGAACGTTTATCACAGCTCAATTCACAGTTGAAAAGATGTGGAATCAACCCAAGTGTCCATCTACACATGAGTGGAATAATAAACTGGTATATGTAGACCATGGAATACTATTTAGCAATAAGAAAGATGGAAGTGTCTTTTCTTTTAACCTGGATGGAGTTAGAGAACAATCTCCTTAGTAAAATGCCACAAGAATGGAAAAGCAAATATCCAATGTACTTAACACTAATATGAAACCAAGAGATGAGCAGATACACACCCACACAAGAGAAAAACACAGTTAAACTCGGGGGGTGGGGAGGGAATACGGAGAGGGGAGCAGTGAGGGAGGTTGGTGTGTTCTCACCTACCAGGCACAATGAGGGTATATGGCGCACCTTATGGATGAGGGGCACAGCTACGAACACCATGGACTCTACCTAACAGGTGCAGGCAACTAACCTGATTGTATGTACCTTCAAGTTAATCTGAAATTTAAAAAATAAATGAATAAAAATAAACAGTAACAAAGACTGGTGTGATTTCTCATACTGCAGATTTAGACTGATGATAAGGGATGTCTGTAGGAACGAGGGCTGCCTCAGTGGACTCCCAGATCCCTCCCTCTGCTCTGCACTTAGGTCTGCGAGACACTATGTATAAGCTCCCAGAGGAACCCCAATTCTGTCTCTGGTGGGTGGTACCCTGTGCAACCAGTGTCAGTGAGCCATAGTGTTCAGTTTTCCCATAACCAAAGCTCTGTGGCCTCTGTGAGTTCCTAAGACTCACTTTTCCTTTCTTCTGTAGTTTTTCTTTCCTGTCCTCTTCCTTTGTGTAACAGGGACTCTTTGTTGTAGCGGCATAATGTTGATGCATTTTCTTAGCATTCTCACTCCAACCCCAGCAGTTCTTAGTGCCCTGGACACCTGCAGACCAGAATACAGGTACTGACCACTCAGGGCTGCTATTTCCCCTCTGCTCAGGCCACACACTCCATGTCTTCAGCTGCAGGAGGGCCCGCAATGCACCGACATCCTCCCACCTGGCTGACTGACCCCGGGGTGACTAAATTCATGGGTCTCCCCATCCCTAGAATAACCTTCACTGTGTTGAAAGAGGCTGTCTGTGTGGCCATATGAAGCCCAATCATTTGTGCAATTAGGGATTCATTTCCTGGCGGAAAGTTCTGCCTACAGGTCCATTGCCCCAGGAAGTGACACTGAGCCTAAATGCTTCCTATTCTTCTCACTTTAATGGGTTTCTGCTTTCCTGCCCTCTGTGTGCTCCTCCCCAGACCCCGAGGTTTGGCCAGAGTGCTTGTCACTCAGAGAATGGGTCTGTATTGCTTTCCCAGAACCAAGTATAGTCTGTGTACCCAACAGGTCTGTTGACACTCATTTTCGAGGCCAGCTTGGGACCTTTCTTCGTCCTAGAGGTATCTTTCTAAGTGTCTTATTTCTGACCACGGAACTTGAGTCCCCTTTTCGCTTGCACTTTGACAGACTAGCTTCCAGTATTTGCATCTGGTTTCTTTTTTCACGGGACCTGGTAACATTGAAACCAAATGACCTAACCCTCTGTTGACTTTCTTGGTAATTAGAACTAGTTTTCACCCATGGATATACTTGAATATCAGAATACCTTTTGACCAAGGTTATATTGGCCAAGTTGAAATGTTTCCATCATCTGCAAACAACAAAAGGAAGAAGACAAATTTATTTTTTATTTTTTTGAGACAGAGCCTCAAGCTTGTCACCCTGGGTAGGGTGCTGTGGCATCACAGGTCACAGCAACCTCCAACTCTTGGGCTCAAGTGATTCTCCTGCCTCTGCCTCCCAAGTAGCTGGGACCACAGACACCCACCACAATGCACGACCATTTTTTGTTGCAGCCGTCATTGTTGTTTGGCGGGCCCGGGATGGATTCGAACCCTCCAGCTCAGGTCTATGTGGCTGGCGTCTTAGCCACTTGAGCCATAGGCGCCGAGCCAGGAAGAAGAAAAATTTAAAGTGAGGTAATGTCTATTTTTGCAGGAAATTTTCTTTAACCACTCTTATAACCTCACTTCAATTAAGAAGCTCTGTTTACTATCTGTATAGTTATCTCCCATTACAGTAGAAATTGTTGGTTGGTGCAGAATAATGAGTATCACACAATGGCACACAGTCAATTTGATGAGTTAAACAACTCTTTAGAAACCAACAAAGATTATCAAGAAGAAAAAGTTCACCTTATTTCATAGAATCAGGATAAGTCATTAAGAATTAAGAGTAAAATTAAAGCCACTTGACAGCATGCTATGGAAAATCTACACACTCCTTTAATAGGGGGCTTCTAAAGAACCAGTTGTATGATTCTTTAACTTAAGGATAGAAGTGAGTCTGACAGTTGTGCAGGTCAGTCTAAAGCCATGTCACTCGCCTAGTGACTGACTGTGGCCATGAGGGCCACATCCAGGGTGACAGCTTGAGACTCTGTCTCAAAAAAATAAATACAAAGTTATTAAAAACTAAATTGATACAGTAATTTGGTTTCCTTGAATCCTATAGTGGATTGCATCTGATACTTTTACATATGAATTTCCATATAAATATGGAGTGAGATGGAAAACCTTGATTCTATAAGAATTTTCCATTTGTTTCTATTCGTTTTCACTATGGATTTAGAGGTCTTAAAATTGACTGTTGTTGTGGTTTGTGTACCCTGAAAAGTTCATGTGTTGTAAATTTAATCTCCACTGGAACAGTGTTAGGAGGTGGGGACTAATACGAGGTACCTGAGTAAGAGGTTTAATGTCAGTATCACAGAAGAGATTTAGTTATCATGAGAGATTATTACGAAATAATCTGGCCCCTGGTTCTCTCTGTCTCTTTTGGTCACTTCCACCTTCCTCTATGGCAGTGTTTTTTAACCTTTTTTACTCAAGGCACACTTAAATCATGTTGATCAAATAAAAGAGTAAAAAAAAAAGAATATGCATACTATGCTTTGAACTTCTTCCGAAAATAATTAATGATCTTTAAAAATTTTCACCACACACCTACAATCCTCTCCCAGCACACCAGTTGAAAATCACTACTCTCTGGGGTAACACAGCACCGGGCCTTCACCAGATGACAGCACCGTGCTCTTGGCTTTCCCAGGCTCCAGAACTGTGAGCCAGATAAATCTTTTCTTTATAAATTACCCAGTGTCTGGTATTGTGTTAGTAGCAACAGATGAGGGACTAAGACAACTTACTTGAAGAAATGGTAGGCAGCAATTATGAAACAATGCATGACTGATGTAGAATTCCTTCCCTTGGTGAAATCTGGTCCTAACTTCATTAACTAAAGAAGACAATTTCAGAGCTTGGCCTTTTTAACTTGTTGGTGCCACCTGTGAAACCCTAGGAAACAACCCCCAAGGCAACAACAGACATAGTGCTGTTTATAATAACATTATATATGAAGTCATGAACACCATTGTTATGTACTTCCCGACATTTGTATGTTTGAGGTACCAGTGATCTATGCTGGCCTTCTGTTGTACCACAGTGATCTTCTGTGGTACAACAGAAGGCCTGTATACAAAGGATGCCAAAAAATATATATAATTTTAAGAATGGAAAAACTGTATTAAAAATGTAATACTCGATATGTGTTTTGTTATCTTGTATATTTTATTTTGTAACACTGAAAGTTTTGAGACAGACTGTTATGGTCCATTGATTCACTTCCAAGAGACACAGTCAACAGCATCTTTTCTGATTCACCTGTGCATTTCCTCTTTGCTCAGCTTATCGATGTTGCTGGGAAGGTTTCATTTGTTTCTGTCCGTGTGGATTTTATGTTCTCTTGATTTTTGTGTCATCTTAAAACTTTCATACTGGCCCATGTGTCTCTTGTAATTGCAGAAGTCAACTGTGACTTTAGTATTACAATTTTATTTTTTTATTTTTTTTGTGACAGAGCCTCAAGTGGCATCACAGCTCACAGCAACCTCCAATTCCTGGGCTCAAGCGTGTCTCCTGCCACCGCCTTCCAAGTGTCTGGGACTACAGGCGCCCACCACAACGCCCAGCCATTGTTTGGTTGCAGCTGTCTTTGTTGTCTGGCGGGCCGGGTTGGATTTAATCCCGCCAGCCCAGCTGTACGTGGCTGGCATCTTAGCCCATTGAGCCACAGGCGCCGAGCCAGTATTACAATTTTAATGCAGTATTTTCCTTCCTTAAAATGTGTATATATTTTTTGGCACCCTCTGTATTTGCAAAGGCTGCTTTTACCCTGAAAAAGAAATATTTATAGGAGGCATTTTTTGGAGGGGAGAGACAGAATCTCGATCTGTCTGTCACCCTAGGTAGAGTGCCAAGGCATCATAGCTTACAGCAACCTCAGTCTCTTGCCCCAGCCTCTCAAGTAGCTGGCACCACAGGCACCAACTACAATGCCTGGATAGTTTCTCTATTTTTAGGAGAGACTGGGGTCTTGCTCTTGCTCAGGCTGGTTGCAAACTTGTGAGCTCAAGCAGTCCACCCACCTGAGCCTCCCAGAGTGCTAGGATTACACGCATGAGCCATCGACCCGGCCAAAAGGCATGTTTTTTAAGTGGAAGAAGTAAAAATATAAATGTCCTTTGATTTCTCCCTAGGTGAAGTGCAGGTGGAGAAAGAGGTGTATCAGGCAGTCCTTGATGGAGGGGGCACATTACTGTTTTGCTAAATTGGGCGAGAAGAATGTTTAGGAAGGAAACAGCCGCCAGCCAGCATCAACTCATAAATAAATAGACGTGGGTAAGAGGACTTTGTGAGAGGAGTGGAGCTGGAGTATAAAATTGGGTGGCTGAGAGATGGGCTGTGAAGATACTCTTGGCAGTGGACAGAGAGCTCGTGTTCATTCTATACATTTTACTTCGGAGAAAAGTAGAAGCGTTACTACTTGAAGTAGCCAGGGGAGCCTAGAGCACGTGAAAGACCCTGCCCCAAATTCTCCTGAAATACAGACTGCAAATTACTTTTGCAGAAAGACCTGTATTGGCACATTTGGTCCATTCATTGGGAGATACTGATTGGACGTGTAGTCTGTGGCAGACATGGTGCAGGGGCTGGGAGCGCAGTAAGTGAGCGAGGCCTGTCCCTGCTTTTGCTCTGCTTCAGGTCAGCTCAGCTCCAGAAAATGAAGTCTGTTAAGAGAGAAGGATCCAGAGGTAGAGCAAGGTGAATTTTAGATATTTGGTTTGGGAGGAGGCTTGGAGGAGAGAAGACGAGCTGAAGGCCCTAGACTGTGTCCCTTCATGTCTGTGAGCCACGGAGTTGTGGGCAAGCAAGAGTGTGGACTCTCGGGGGAGTTCTTATCCCTCCATCACTAGCCAGCCCTGTCCCTTTGTCTTTGATATGGAAACGTTAAGATTCTTATACTGAAGGGCTTCTCCACAGGGAATGCTGAGGGAATACAGGATTTCTCAGAGCTGCTGTTCACCTGTGGATTATTTTCTGGAAAAGCAGATCCTATGCGAGAATTAAATAAATGAATGGACTCCCAGAGTTTCAGTTCCCTTTTTTCCAATACAAGCTTTGTGCCTCTGAGGCTAATAACTAAGGTAGTGGTGTACGGCTTCCAGGCTAAGATGTTAGTTTATTTGTTTGCGCTTCTATCTCATACTTAGAGTGTTGCCAGAAAACACTGAGGAAGTTTTAGAATTATGACTTGGTTTTCTTTAATCCTGTAGTGAATAATAGAATCCAATAATTCAAGTGACTAGAACAGTGAAAATTTCCCAAATGCTCTTTTTCAGTAGAGTGACAGGAAACCAGTTTATCACTGGAGGCTTGTCTTCTTTTTAATGCCTAGTGCTTAAGGCTGATTCTTAGTAATTATTTTGTTTTCTAGGATAAACTTATGATAACCCTTCATGAAATCAAATAAAAGGCACTGGTAGGGAAGTTATTAAATTATGATGCAGCCCCATAGTTGAATACCATGTGGTCATTTAAAAAATGTAGATCTGTATGTTTGGAAAAATTTCTATAATATATTGTTAAACTCAGCCAGTTGTGGTGGCTCACGCCTATTATCCCAGCGCTCTGGGAGGCCGAGGTGGGTGGATTGCTTGAGCTCAGTTCAAGACCAGCCTAAGCAAGAGCAAGATCGGGTCTCTAAAAAAATAGCCAAGTGTTGTGGCAGGTGCCTATAGTCCCAGCAACTTGGGAGGCAAGAGGATCGCTTGAGGCAAGAGGATTGCTTGAGCCCAAGAGTAGAAGGTTGCTATGAGCTATGACGCTGTGGCACTCTACTGGGGGCAAGAAAGTAAGACTCTGTCTCAAAAAAAAAAAAAAATTAAATTCTGATCTTAAAGATACAGTAGACATTTTGGGCGGGCACCTGTGTCTCAGTGAGTAGGGCACCGGCCCTATAACTGAGGGTGGCAGATTCCAACCTGACCCCAGCGAAACTGCAGCAACAACAACAAAAACAGCCAGGTGTTGTGGCAGGCGCCTGTAGTCCCAGCTACTCGGGAGCCTGAGGCAAGAGAATCGCCTAAGCCCAAGAGCTGGAGGTTGCTGTGAGCTGTGATGTCATAGCACTCTACCATGGGTGACAAAGTGAGATTCTGTCTCTTAAAAAAAAAAAGATACAGTAGACATTCTAAAAACTATATAATTTTTTTTTTTTTTTGAGACAGAGCCTCAATCTGTCACCCTGGGTAGAGTGCTGTGGCATCACAGCTCACAGCAACCTCCAATTCCTGGGCTCTAGCAAGTCTCTTGCCTCCACCTCCCAAGTACCTGGGACTACAGGTGCCCGCCACAATGCCAGGCCATTTTTTGGTTGCAGCCGTCATTGTTGTTTGGCAGGCCTGGGCTGGATTCGAACCCGCCAGCTCAGGTGTACGTGGCTGGCGCCTTAGCCTGCTGAGCCACAGGCTCCGAGCCTAAAAACTATATAATTAAAAACTTTTTTTTCCAGATTAATATGAGGGTACAAACTATTAGGTTACATTGTTCTCCTTTGTTAGGTAAAGTCTAAGTTGTAGTTGAGCCCTTGAACCAAGAGGTGTAGTTGAGCCCTTGAACCAAGAGGTGTATAAAAATATGGAAGCTTCACTAATTTGCATGGTCATCTGTGCAGGGGCAATCTCTGTATTGTTCTAATTTTATTGTATGTGCTGTGGAAGCAAACACCAAAAACGTTCAATGTTAGAATTTAATATTACCTGGAGAAAGTCTACTATTTGGAATAAGTTCCTTCTATAGAAGTAGTCTAATGTCTTGCTTATGACTTTATAATGTACAATCCAAGCCTAATTTTGCCATCCTTACGTTTTAAAATTTGGGGGAATAAGTTCCCATTGAAACTAGAATGGAGTTAGGCTAGTTCTGCTTCCTTTAGGAGTCTCTATAACATACTCTTTTGGAAAGACTCCTGGGAGGAAGGTGTGCTCTTGTGCCTGGCCAAGGTAGACCACAGCTGGTTTGCAGAGAAAAGAAGTTAGGGAAGTTAAAAAACTGGGAACTCTTTAGTAGCTTCCAGCTGGGAACAGAGGTGGTGACTAAAGGGAAGGAGATGGCTCCTGTGGCCTTAGAAAGACTGGGAAAACTTGGGAGGACTTGGAAAAGGAGCCAACCAGGTCTGGGCAGATCAGCGTGCCTCCCTGGGGATAAAAGCAGGGACATTTCATTAAAAGCAGGGCGGTGCCTGTGGCTCATCAAGTAGGCGCCGGCCCCATATACCGAAGGTGGCGGGTTCAAACCCAGCCTCGGCCAAACTGCAAAACAGAAAAATAGCTGGGCATTGTGACCGGCACCTGTAGTCCCAGCTCCTCCGGAGGTTGAGGCAAAAGAGTCACCTAAACCCAGGAGTTGGAGGTTGCTGTGAGCTGTGTGACGCCATGGCACTCTACCGAGGGCGATAAAGTGAGACTCTGTCTCTACAATAAAAAAAAAAAAAGCAGGGACACTCCTGTGGCTTGCAGCCACTCCCCGGAGATCATACCACTTGGAATGGTATTATGTGAGGGGGAACGGACTCTTTAGCAGATGTCATGGATCAGGTAGTTTGTGAAGAATTCAGGTGGGGCTAGGTAGCCTGCGGCAAGTAGATCACATATCAACTTGCAGGTCAGGAGACCTAGGTTTGTTTGTGGCCCAGCCTAACTGCTTGCCCTCCCTTGTTTCACTTTCGTCTTTAATATAAAAATGGGATAACGGCCCTATCTCTGTGGATTTCAAATAAAATAAAATAATACACTAAGAACGTTCTTTGTTGTCCTGTTTAAGATCCTACTCCTTTATAATCTTACCTCTTACAATTACCTGTTCCTGGTACACGGATGCAAGTCACTGACCCATGAGAACCTTTCACCTTCCGGCCTCTACCTGGGTTTCTGCCTAAACCTCTTCTGTCTTTTCCTTGTTTAAATTCTCCCTGGCCCTCTTTCCTTATTTAAACTTTACATCTTAAGGCCTCTAAAATCCTAACGAATCCTAGTTTTAAAGTGCTAAAAACAGTCTTCATTTTCCTTTTTCTAATGACCAAGATGTAATTTGGGGCAGAGGCTCCTGTCCCCCCTCCCCATCTGTGGTGTCAAGGAATAAACAAATTTATCTAAGCATTTCTGTTAACACCTTAACCTGTACACCTGCCTGCAGCCAGGCTCTCAGATCAGAGGTCAGAGTTAAGCTTTTAACATTCACTTTTGGGAGTACTCCTTGAGAAGCTCAGATTTACAGTATAAAAAGTTACCTAGAAGGGAAAAATGAAAGAGCCTTCAAGTAATACAATTTCTTTTCCAGAAGTTTTTCATTTGGGGAGAAGAGAATTTGCTGGAAAATAGAGAGGAGGAAAATGACATTTTATGTCATTATAGAAAGTTTAATAACTTGAAGTTCCAATTTTATATATATTTCAAAGTATAACTTTACTTTGGTCATCAAAATTAAAATTAAATAATTTTTTTGGTAGAAAAATAAGTTGCTAGCTTGGTATGGTCAACTAATTGTTTTTTTTTTTTTATCATTGTTGGGGATTCATTGAGGGTACAAGAAACCAGGTTACACTGATGGCATTTGTTAGGTAAAGTCCCTCTTACAATCATGTTGGTCAACTAATTTTTGATAAGGCACTATGGTGTAGGAAAAACTGGATTCCCACATGTAAAAGAATGAAATTGGACCCTTACCTTATACCATAACAAAAAAAAATGTTCAAAGACCTAGCATAGGCGGCACCTGTGGCTCAGTGGGTAGGGCGCTGGCCCCATATATAGAGAGTGGCGGGTTCGAGCCAGACATTGTGGCAGGCGCCCATAGTCCCAGCTACTTGGGAGGCTGAGGCAAGAGAATCACCTAAGCCCAGGAGTTGGTGGTGGTTGTGAGCTGTGATGCCACGACACTCTACCAAAGGTGATAAGGTGAGATGCTGTCTAAAAAAAAAAAGAAAGAAAGAAAAGGACCTAATATATAAAACTATAAAACTCCTGGAAGAGAATATAGGACGCAGTAGCTCCTAGACACTGGCCATGGCAATGATATCTTGGATATCACACCCAAAAGCTTAGACCGCAAAAGCAAAAATAAATAAATGAGACTACATCAAACTAAAAAGCTTCCACATAGCAAACAGAAAACATAATGAAACAGCCTACAGATTGGGAAAAAAATATTTGCAAACTGCATATCTGATAAGGGCTTAATACCCAAAGTTTGAAATGAACTCATACAACTCAATATTGGAAAACCAAATAACTTGATTAAAAAATGGGAAAAAGAGGTCGGACAGGGTGGCTTACACCTGTAATTCTAGCACTGTGGGAGGCCAAGGCAGGTGGATTGCATGAGCTCAAGTGTTCAAGACCAGCCTCAGCAAAAGACCCTGTCTCTAAAAAATAGCCAGATTTTATGTTCAGCGCCTGTAGTCCCAGCCACTTGGGAGGCTGAGGCAAGAGAATTGCTTGAGCCCAAGAGTTTGAGGTTGCTGTGAGCTATGATGCCATGGTACTCTACCCAGGATGATAAAGTGAGACTCTTTAAATAAATAAATAAATGGGGGAAAGACCAGAATATCTCAACCTAGTATGTCCGAAAAAGACATAAAAGGCTGAGTACTGTAGCTCCTGCCTGTAGTCACAGCAGGCTTGGGAGGCTGCAGCAGGAGGATCACTTGAGCCCAGAAAGTTGAGATTATGAGCTATGATGACACCATGGGCACTCTAGCCCAAGAGACAGAGCAAGACAGTATCTCAAAAAAAAAAAAAAAAAAAATTACTAGTTTGAAAAGGGTTTCCGTTCTCTGGAAAATACTTCCAGATTCTTTCAGAACATTTTAGGTGGGTTGTGTTTTGCTTGTTTTTCATTCTTCTACTGTCATGATTTTTCAGTTGGCTGTTTGCTCTCTATTAAATTATTGCATAGTTTCCAGATAGCTATTTAAAATATGCAGATTCACCAGGTGCAGTGGCTCATGCCTGTAATCCCAGTACTCTGGGAGGCAGAGGTGGGCAGATTGCCTGAGCTCATGAGTTTGAGACCAGCCTGAGCTAGAGTGAGACCTGGTCTCTAAAAATAGCTGAGCATTGTGGCAGGTGCCTACCCTCACAGCTAATCAGGAGGCTGAGGCAAGAGAATCTCTTGAGCCTGAAAGTTTTAGGTTACTATGAGCTATGAGGCCACAGCACTCTATGAGGAGTGACAAAGTGAGACTCTGTCTCAAAAAAATCTAAAAAAAATGCAGATTGGAAGTGAATGTGACATTTTCATATGCATGTTCATTACTCAGGTTGTTTCTCTTTAAATTATTTCTAATTTATACTGATTTTTTCCTTTAGGTAGGGAAGACTTAATAAGTCCGTAACAAGTACTGCAATCATTAGTACTGGACATTTAATGTTAACAAATGCTATACTTTATTGAGGTCAGTTCAAAGTAAAGTGCTACTGACTTAGATTGAAGAATGGGGTAGTCAGGTTAATTTGAGATTTATAGAATTACTACATAAACCATACATTGGATGATATTTTAATAATTATATTTGCTACTAAAATATGCCAAACACAATTTAATGACAGTTGCTAACCTTTACTGAGCACTTACTTTATGCCAGCACTTACTTTATGTAAAGAGCTAAAAATTGTTTTTTATCAGGTGCAACTATAAGTATTATTTAAATTTTAAAGATGAGGTCACTGAGGTTAAAAAACTTGCCCAAAGTCACATGGCTATTAAAGGACAGAGCCAAGGGCTCCAACAGAGATCTTAACTTCAGAATCCTAGTTTTAAATTTTGCTGTACTTCTAAGATGTAGCATTCAGGACTCACCATTGCTATCATTTCAAGGAAAAGAAATACATTTTTAAAGTGCTGAAAGAAAAAAATGGTAATTATTATAAAATCCTGTTTATATTTTCAAATTGGATAATTTATATCAATATGTCTTCAAGTTTACCGATTCTTCTGTGATTATGATCTGTGCTTCTGTGTTACATATATGTAACATGTCTGTTTCTCTGGCTTTTATGATTTTATCACTGTTTTTAACTGATTTGATTATGATATACTTTGGTGGGGTTTTGGTTGTTTTTTTTTTTTTTTTTTTTTTGAGACAGAGTCTCAAGCTGTCACCCTGGGTAGAGTGTCATGCCATCATAGTTCACAGCAACCTCCAACTCTTGGGCTCAAGTGATCTTCTTGCCTCAGTTTTTCTATTTTTAGAAAGACAGGGTCTCACTTTTTGCTCAGCTCATGAGCTCAAGCAATCCATCTGCTTTGGCCTCCCAGAGTGCTAGGATTACAGGCATAAGCCACTGTGCCCGGCCTCTTGGTGGATGTTTTAAAAAATATTTATTCTGCTTGGGGCTCGTTGAGCTTCTGGGATGTGTGAGTATGTAGATTTCTTCAAATTTAGAAATGATTCAGCTTTTATTTCTTCTTAATGTTTTTCATGCCCCACCCTTTCTCGTTTCTCTTTCTGAGACCCCTAATTGTGCCCAGATTTCTAGAGGTTTCACTTGAGTTTTTTATTTCTTTTTATAATTTTCATGTTTTCCTCTATCCTTTTTTTTGAGACAGAATCTCAAGCTGTCACCCTGGGTAGAGTGCCGTGGCATCACAGCTCACAGCAACCTCCAACTCTAGGGCTTAAGAGATTCTCTTGCCTCCGCTTCCCAAGTAGCTGGAACTACAGGCACTCGCTACAATACCCAGCTAGTGTTTATCTTTTAGAGATGGGGACCTTACAATAGACAAGAGAAAAAGAAAAATAAGAAACCACTCTTTTTTTTTTTTTTTTTTGAAACAGAGCCTCAAGCTGTCACCCTGGATAGAGTGCAGTGGCATCATAGCTCACAGCAACCTCTAATTCCTGGGCTCAAGCGAGTTTCCTGCCTCTGCCTCCCAACTAGCTGGGACTACAAGTGCCCCTCACAACGCCCGGCCATTTTTGGGTTGCAGCTGTCATTGTTGTTTGGCGGGCCTGGGCTGGATTCAAACCCACCAGCTCAGGCATACGTGGCTGACGCCTTAGCCCGTTGAGCCATAGGCACCAAGCCAAGAAACCACTCTTGTTCAGGCTGGTCTCAAAGTCCTGAGCTCAGGCAGTGCACCCACTTGGATCACCCAGAGTGCTGGGATTAAAGGCATGAGCCACCACTCCTGGGCTTCCATCTATCTTCTTAAATATGTGGTGCATATTTATAATAACTATTTTAATGTCCTTTCTGCTAATTCTGTTATTTCTGTTTGAATTGATTCTGATTATATTGATTTACTTCCTAGTTGTACTAATAGATTCTGTTCTCCTGCTTCTTGCATGACTAGCTATTTATTTAGTTATTTTTGATTGGATGCCAAACCTTGTGAATTTTACATCTTGAGGTGCTAGATTTTTTTCCCCTAAGATCTGCTTTGTGCTGGTTGCAGTTAGGTGACCATGAATTAATTGGAACCCTTTGAGTCCGGGTTTTAAGTTTTGTTAGGGTTGTCCAGAGAAGCTTCCAGTCTAGGATTAATTTATGCCTACTGCTAAGGCTGTACACTTCTGGGAAGTCTGCCTGATGCCCCAGGTATTAACAGTGCCCAGCCTGGGGTGAGCTACAAGAATTGTGTGGGCTCGTCGCCTGTGGCTCAAGCGGCTAACGCACCAGCCACATACACCTGAGCTGGCGGGTTCCAATCCAGCCTCGGCCCGCCAAACAGCAATGATGGCTGCAACCAAAAAAAAATAGCTGGGTGTTGTGGCGGGCACCGGTAGTCCCTTGGGACTACTTGGGAGGCTGAGGCAGGAGAATCACTTGAGCACAGGAGTTGGAGGTTGCTGTGAGCTGTGATGCACGGCACTCTACCCAGGGTGACAGCTTGAGGCTCTGTCTCAAAAAAAGAAAAAACAAGAATTGTGTGATGTTCCTTCCACACTCCAGACATCTCTGTCCAGCCTGGGGTTAGTAGTTTTGTCTCATTTAGGCACCGGTAAGCAAGGGTGCCTTTCTGTGGACCTCCACAGCTTACGCTCCTTCCTGCACAGCTTCACAAATTCTCGCTGCCTTGACCTTCCTGAACACTGACACATTTCTTCTCAGCACAGCAAGACAACTGGGCTCTGTTCTGGTCCCCTCCCTGCATGGTGGTCTGGAAACTGCGTCTGGGCGCTAAGCTGGAACAACTGTAGGGCTCAACCTCATTGGTTTCCCTTTTCCCTAGGTGTTGCAGGCCTGTGCTGGCTGTAGTGTCTGAGAACTGTTGTTTCATTTATTTCGTTGCCTTCCTAGTTATGTAAAGTGGTGCATATTTATAATAACTATTTTGATGTCCTTTTTGCTAATCCAGTTCCTGATACTCCATCAGGAATGGAAGCAGCTATCTGTGGTTTGCCTCTCACGGCTTTTTTTATAGCAAACACACACAGCTTTCATAGTTTCAAAGCTGTGCCATATATGCATAGTATTATATTAAAAGAGCTGTAGACAAGGATTCAAGATCAGGCCCTAATCCTTGTTCAGCCATTTAACTTGGTGCTTCTCACAGTACAGACTTCTGTGACCCTCTGTCCAATTTCATATCTGTAGAAGGAAAATTATAAATGTTCTTGATAATAAACTGAGATGCTACAAAGTGTGAACCCAAGAAAATGGGTTGATTGGCTTAGGTTAAGCTATTTTTACATAGAAGCTATCTTGCTATCACTTAACTGTCTTTCTTATTTACATTTATTTTTAGGCACCATACTGGACATACCTATTATGTGCCCTGGGACTCTTTATCTACCAGTCACTGGATGCTATTGATGGGAAACAAGCCAGAAGAACAAATTCATGTTCTCCTTTAGGGGAACTCTTTGACCATGGTTGTGACTCTCTTTCTACAGGTAAATTAGTGCAGATACACTTTTATTTGTTTGTTTGTTTTGTACTAATACCATAAAACTAAAATGAACTGAGCTGTTTGAATACTCAATTTTGGGGGAGGAATTTTGCATATTCAAGAATTCATTTTGTTAAGTGTACTTTAATGCCAAGATTATTCCCTCAAGACTCTGTATTTGCTATCAGCATGGGACAGTTGTTTTATTAAGTATTTTTAATTCTTAATGGTTCTTAAATTGTGTTTCTTGCAGTGTTTATGGCAGTGGGAGCTTCAGTTGCTGCTTGCTTAGGAACTCACCCTGACTGGTTGTTTTTCTGCTCTTTTATTGGGATGTTCATGTTCTATTGTGCTCACTGGCAGACTTACGTTTCAGGCGTGTTGAGATTTGGAAAGTAAGTGTATTTCCTTGGTTGTACATTTAAAAATATAATCTAAGACTCTTGGGTAATTTGCATGTTATATATATAGTTAACATTCTTTGATAATAATTTTATTTTTCTTTTCCCCTTCTCCAACTTACTAGCCCAAGCTTACAATAGACAGGAGAAAAAGAAAAATAAGGGACTTGAATACAGTAGAAAAAGGATATGCAGTAATTAAATAAGCAGCGTTTGATACATATAATAAAATAATGTCATATGGAGTTTAAGATCCTTTAGGTCAAATGCTCATGCACCCAAACAGGGAACCCCCTTGACAGCAGTCACCAACAACAGGTAATCGTGGGACTTTCAGCTATGGTAGACAATTGGCGAGCTCCTGTAAAAGAACCTTATACATGCTCCAGCTCAGTGTTAGACAGTATGTGTGCCTCTCATGAGATGCTAGGATAGAATCCCTATCTGCATGGAACTTAGTGAAAAACCTACAGCTAAACCTACCAGTGCTGCATACAATGGGTTGGATGGTGATTAGTGCTGTCTGTCAAGAACTATAAGAGAGGCTCGGCGCCTGTGGCTCAACAGGCTAAGGCGCCAGCCACGTACACCTGAGCTGGCGGGTTCGAATCCAGCCCCCAGGCCCGCCAAACAACAATGATGGCTCCAACCAAAAAAAAAATGGCCAGGCGTTGTGGCAGGTGCCTGTAGACCCAATTACTTGGGAGGTGGAGGCAAGAGACTAGCTTAAGCCCAGGAATTGGAGGTTGCTGTGAGCTGTGATGCCACAGCACTCTACCCAGGGCGACAGCTTGAGGCTCTGTCTCAAAAAAAAAAAAAAAAAGAGAACTGTAAGGGACCTGGGCTTTTATCCTACTTAAAAGCTACAAAATAAGCCTGTTAGTGTTTCATGGATGCTGGCAGAAGACCAGGAACTCCTGGGTCAGAGGCGGAGGACAACCTTATTACTCAGGATACAAACAGTAGTCAGAGGTTCATGTATGTGCCAAGTTCCTGAGTTCTTTCCTTCCTGCAGTCTTGTGGGGAACTGCAGGTGGGCCAAGATGAAACCCTGCACTTGCAGTGGGTTGCATTATGGGAGAGGCATAGTGAGGAATAGCTCCATTTTATAGCAAGCAAAGGCAAGCATGCTCTTTGTCTGGGGGAGATATAACCTCATCCTTCAAGGTTACTCACTGAATACACAACCCTGAAAAATGGCCCAAGTAAAGAGTATCCAGGATCTTGCATTCTTGACACTCTCAGCAAGAAACATGCCAGGAAGCTCAGCGTTCATAGCAGATTGCCTATTCTAATTATATAAAGAAAAAGTAAGCAGGGAAGGAAGAGTGACAAAATACTATTAAATTTTTCTAATGAATATAAAAATGCACTTCTATACTATTGCATACTATCCTAGTCTGCTTGTGAATATTTTATTATGTTTTATTTCTTGAAAACATACAGATTTCAGTACATATACCCATTTGTTACCTTGAATGAGATCATTTAAACCACAAAACATTAGTAACTATTTTTAACTATAATTTTTTTTTCTTTTTTTGAGAAAGAGTCTCACTTTGTTGCCCTTGGTAGAGTGCCATTGCATCCTAGCTCACAGCAACCTCAAACTCCTGCGCTCAAGTGATCCTGCTTTAGCCTCCCAAGTAGCTGGGACTGCAGGTGCCCACCACAATATTAAGCTATTTTTAGAGATGAGGTCTCCTACTGGCTTAGGCTGGTCTTGAACCTATGAGCTCAGGCAATCCACCTGCCTCGGCCTCCCAGAGTGCTATGATTATAGGTGTGAGCCACTGCTCCCGGCCTTTTAACTATAATTTTCAATTGTTACGTTAGTTTATGTAAACATAGTTTATGGAGTTAATCTTAGCTAATTAACGATGCCTTAATGTTTTCCTTAGTGCAATTATAGAAAAATTTATAGTTACCATCTGGTCCTGTACTAATGTTTGCCATGTGAGATGAGGCATATCTTATTTATAATGTGTAGCAAGGGCCTTATGTAATTCAATAGCTCAAACAATACTAAAGCTTAATTTTCTCTCTTTTTTTTTTATAAGAGACAGAGTCTCACTTTGTCACCCTCGGTAGAATGCCTTGGAGTCACAGCTCACAGCAACCTCCAGCTCTTGGGCTTAGGCAATTCTCTTGCCTCAGCCTCCTGAATAGCTGGGACAACAGGTGCCCACCATAACACCCAGCTATTTTTTTGTTGCAGTTTGGCCAGGGCCGGGTTCGAACCTATCACCCTCAGCATATGGGGCTGGCGCTCTACTCACTGAGCTACAGGCACTGCCCACTAAAGGTTAATTTTTAAATCTAATTTAAACCAAGCATTTTAAATGCAAGGCCAGTGTTATGGAGCATTTTAAATTGAAGGCCCGGCTCGGCACCTGTGGCTCAATGTGCTAAGGTGCCAGCCATGTACACATGAGCTGGCGGCTTTGAATCTAGCCTGGACCCGCCAAACAACAATGGTGGCTGCAACCAAAAAATGGCTGGGCATTGTGGCAGGCGCCTGTAGTCCCAGCTACTTGGGAGGCGGAGGCAGGAGACTTGCTTGAGCCTAGGAATTGGAGGTGTGGTGCCACAGCACTCTATCCAGGGTGACAGCTTGAGGCTCTATCTCAAAAAAAAATAAAAATAAATAAATTCAAGGCCAGTGTTAACTTGTATTGTGTGGTATTTTGTTATTCACATGTGAATATTTATAGACTCAGTGTTAATTTTCTGTTCTTTCAAAACCATAAGAATTTCCATATTCTTTCAAAACCATAAGAATTTCCATATTGTATTAGATTCGTTTCTCAAACTGTCTCTAGTAAAGTACCAGTTTCTTTCCTCCCCCTTAATCTATCCTGGTTGAATAATGCAATTAAGAAAATATAAAAACGAACGAAAAAAGACTTACAAAATATGGCCCTCAATATTTCATTTGATTCAGAAACAATATTATTCTTTAAAATTGCCATAAAAGAGCCTGGGCACTAGGGCTTGCACCTGTAATTCCAGCTACTTGGGAGGCTGAGGCAGGAGGATCACTTGAGTCTTGGAGTTAGAGACAAGCCTGGGCAACATAGTGACACCCTACCTTGAAAAATGAATGGATGAACAAATAAATAAATAAATGATTAAGAAGGTAAATTAAGGGCAGTGCCTGTGGCTCATCAAGTAGGGTGCCAGCCCCATATACCAAGGGTCGTGGGTTCAAACCTGGCCTTGGCCGAACTGTAAAACAGAAAACAGCTGGGCCTTGTGGTGGGTGTGTGTAGTCCCAGCTTCTCGGGAGGCTGAGGCAAGAGAATCGCCTAAGCCCAAGAGTTGGAGGCTGCTGCGAGCTGTGTGACACCACGGCTCTCTACCAAGGGCGATAAAATGAGACTCTGTCTCTACAAAAAAATAAAAATAAAAATAGGCTTGGCACCTGTGGCTCAACGGGCTAAGGCGCCAGCCACATACACCTGAGCTGGCGGGTTCAAATCCAGCCCGGGCCCACCAAACAACAATGACGGCTGCAACCAAAAAATGGCCGGGCGTTGTGGCGAGCACCTATAGTCCCAGCTACTTGGGAGGCAGAGGCAGGAGACTCACTTGAGCCCAGGAATTGGAGGTTGCTGTGAGCTGTGATGCCACAGCTCTCTATCCAGGGTGACAGCTTGAGGCTCAGTCTCAAAAATAAATAAAATAAGAATTTTCCCTATTTCTTAAATGAAATTGACTAAGTGTTTCAGAATTTGCCTTAAATCCTATGACTATATTGTTTCCTGATTTATAAGAGTAATGAATAATTATTTTAAAAATTGAGACTTTACAGAAGTACATAAAGTAGAAAGTGAAAGTCTTATGTAGTCCGTGATAACCATTAACAACTTGATGAATGCTATGTGAGTTTTTTCCCCTCCATATAAACTAATGTTTACCTATGTGTGAACACATGTTGCTCCGGAGGCTTTTTCACTTAACAACATAGTCAATAACTCAATGATGGAAGTAAATGTAAAAATAAACTAAGCCTATAGAGATTTTTTACTTCTTCGATATTTAACACATGATTAACAAAGCTCCATATTCAGGAATTTTATCCATAAACACCTTTCTATTCTTTGTCCTTCCTCTTCAGAGTGGATGTAACTGAAATTCAGATAGCTTTAGTGATTGTCTTTATGCTGTCTGCATTTGGAGGAGCAACAATGTGGGACTATACGGTAAATCTGAATATTTAAATTTATATTTAAGTACTTCTAAAAATGAAAAGATTATTGCATTGTTAATTTTCTTTAAAAATTCTTGGCATTGTGTTTAGTATTTATTCTACTTCTTATGTTTTCCCTTCATTTTATATTATTATCCTATATCCTTTATTATAGCACTTTCTCCTATGAATGACTATATTACCTCATAGAAGAAAACGACCCAGTCTCCCTAGTATAAAACAAACAAACAAAAAGCACACTGGAGGCAGCGCCCATAGCTCATTGAGTAGGGCGCTGTCCACATACTGCAACAAAACCAACCCCAGGCCCGCTAAAACAACAATGACAACTGCAACAACAACAAAAAACAGCCAGATGTTCTGGCAGACACCTGTAGTCCCAGCTACCTGGGAGGCTGAGGCAAAAGAATTGCTTAAGCCCAAGAGTTTGAGGTTGCTGTGAGCTGTGACGCCATGGCACTCTACCCAGGGCAACAGGTTGAGACTCTGTCTCAAAAAAAAAAAAAGTACACTGGAATTACCTGTACCAGGCTAAAATTTATCTTATAAAATACATATATTTTTTAAATCCAGTGAAATATTTTACATCTGAAGTTTTTTCTCTCAATATTAGGAAAGAAAATTAGCTAATTTGCATTTCTATAATCTACTTTGAGGTAAAGATTCATATGTTAAGGAGTATTTTTATTTTCTGCTTGATTGATGACCTCAATATTTTGGTAAAAGTTGGCTGTTGAGGAGGCTACTGTCATAAATTTAAGCTTTTTTGCATAGAAAAAAATGTATGAGGAAACAAACTATTCTATCACCACAACTTAAGTCTACAACACTAACTGATTCACAACTTTTTGCTTAGTGTTAAGCAGAATAAAGGTATCAGTAGCCAACAATTAACATTGATTCACAACTCATTCCTAAACATTTTACTATCAGTTTTATTTGCCCCCCAGAATGATTCTATGAAATAGATATTATTATTCTGTTTTATAAATAAGTCTTAGGATATTAATTTGCCCAGGAATACATGGGAAGTAAGTACTGAGGCTAGGAATTAAGCAGACTGATTGCATATTGTATATTTGTAATCACTAAGCTATATATATCCAGTGAAAATAGTTAAGATACAAAACGAAACATACTGCACTTTTACCATATGGTGCAGCAGAAACATTCTTTGGTATTTACCCAAATTAACTGAAAACTTATATCCACAGAAAAACCTGCACACAAGTGTTTATAGCAGCTTTATTCATAACTGCCAAAATGTGGAAGCTGTCCTTTAGTAGGTGAATGAATAAACTGTGTATATCCAGACAATGGAATATTATTTAGTGCTAAAAAGAAATGATATGCCAAGCCATGAAAAGAAACCTATGTGCTTATTAAAAAAAGAAAGAAGGCAGTCTGAAAAGGCTACATACTTTCTAACATATGACATTCTTTTAAAAGGCAAATCTATAGAGATAATAAAAAGATCAGAGGTCGCCTAGGGTTGGAGGAGGGAGAGTTGAGTAGATAGAATAGAGAATTTTTAGGTAGCAAACCTATGTTGCATGGTACTATAATGGTGGATACATTGTTATAAATCTGTCATAACACATAGTATGTACAACACCAGACTAAACTGTAATGTAAACTGTGAACTTTGGGTGATAATGATGTGTCTATACAGGTTCATCAGTTGTAACCAATGTACCACTCTAATGTGGGATGTTGATAGTGGGGGAGGCTGGGTGTTAGGAAGTGGCAGGATTTGTGGGAACTCTGCTGTACTCCCTTCCTAGTTTTACTATGAACCTAAAACTGCTCTAAGAAATGAAGTTTATCAACATAGTAAAAGATTTCCTGTGGCATTTAGTATCCAAATTGCCAATTACTGTTCATATTGGTAGGCTCAGAAATAGACTTTGAGCATAATTTTAAGTAGTGGTTCATTCCCTGAGACATTCATATTCCTTCTCATCATGTATGAATAAACAATAGAATCAAGGATATGCTACCACAGGCCCATACAATATAGCAGTGGGATGCTATTTTCCTGTTCGAATTATTTCCATATTATACTCCATGGTGGCATTGGCAAGAATGGATTTGAGGTAGTCTTTTATGGTAGCTGTTCAGGCAGTAACCACAAGATAAATGTGGACCTAGAAGCAGTTAAGCAACTCTGGTCATTAAGTCAGGTGTGGTTGTCTTACATTTGGAATTGAATCTTAAAATTGTTATGTTCTAGCAATATCATAGGAAGAAAACACACCTACGTATTCTTACTAATAAGAATATTTATTTTGACCCACCGGTTTTTCTAAATTTCATTATTAACATTAGATTTTACAAATTTTGTTACCATATTTCAAAGTATTTTCAAAACACACTAGCCTACAGTTTCTGGCAATTCATTGTTACTGTTTTTTAAATCCTTTGCTGCCTATGGAAGTTTTCTTGAACAGCAATTGACCAACAGGTAAATATACTGCTAGAGATTTAATCCTGGACATTAACTACACACATTTTATGCATGTAGACACATCACGGTATTTGTCACATTTAGTGATGCACATCATATTGTCTTTCCTGTAATGCTGCTTCTTAGAGGCTACCAAATACAAGTGAACTATCCTTTTTCATGTTTAAGTCAGATTAAAGGTATGTGAGATTAAAGATGTAATCATAGTTATGTAAAGAGACTAAGCTAATAGTCTTAATAAAGCAGTTTCAAAAAATATTACCACTTTAGGCTACATTCCCGAAGTTATGGTTTGATTACAAGAAAAAGGATAGCTTATTGTACAAGTTCATAATGTTTCTTTACTATTTAATAAGGAAAAGAAATTGTTTTCTTAATGATTTCTTTCCTCTCCCTCTAAAGATACCCATTCTAGAAATAAAACTGAAGATTCTCCCAGTTTTTGGAGTAATAGGTGGAGCAATATTTTCCTGTTCGAATTATTTCCATGTTATCCTCCATGGTGGCGTTGGCAAGAATGGATCCACTATAGCAGTAAGGCATTATTTTCATCATCATTCAGCATTAATTTTATAATACATTTTCTTATTATCACTTATAAAAAGATACTAGAGGCTTAGCACCTGTGGCTCAAGCGCCTAAGGTGCCAGCCACATACACCTTAGCTGAAGGGTTCAAATCCAGCCTGGGCCCGCCAAACAACGATGGCTGCAATAAAAAAAAAAATGGCTGGGCGTTGTGGCAGGCACCTGTAGTCCCAGACACTTGGGGGGGCGAAGGCAGGAGAATCACTTGAGCCCAGGAGTTGGAGGTTGCTGTGAGCTGTGATGCCACAGCACTCTACCCAGGGTGAGAGCTTGAGGCTCTGTCTCAAAAAACAAAACAAGATACTAGAAATACACCAAAGTCCAAGAATGAGGAAGGAAACTGTCTAAACTTATTTTAGGCATATAGTACAAAAGCATTTAAAAACATTTCAGACTCGGGCAGCACCTGTGGCTCAGCAAGTAGGGCGCTGGCCCCATATACCGAAGGTAGAGAGTTCAAACCCGGCCTTGGCTGAACTCCAAAACAGAACATAAGCCAGGATGGGCGCCTGTCGTCCCAACTACTTGGGTGGCTAAAGCAAGAGAATCGCCTAAGCCCAGGAGCTGGAGGTTGCTGTGAGCTGTGTGATGCCACAGCACTCTACCGAGGGTGACAAAGTGAGACTCTGTCTCTAAAAAAAAAAAATTCAGACTGATAATAAAACATTTTTCCTCTTTGTATAAGCTTGTTCTTGTAGACTTTTCTGACATTCATTACCCTACATAATTAAGAGTGACCATTTGTTTTCCTGGATTTTGTGCCTTGAATGGGGAGACGAGGGAGAGTAGGGAATGAGTTCCTGACTTGAATGGCAAGAAAGCTGCCTAAGGTCAGTGGTTTCACATCTGGGGCAATTTATTCTCATACGGGAGTAAAGTTATGGAAATTTTACTAAAAAAATGCTTAAAAGAACTATTCTATTATTTTTAAAGGTTTTTTTTTTCTTAATACTTGAGTAATTATACCTTGTGCTTGTGTTTTGTATTACCCCCTCGCTCATACTATACAGTACTTTTGTATTTATTCACATATGGCTTTTTAAACTTCTTCAATACTTTTAAGTAAGAAGGAGTTGGAATTCCTGCCAACTTTTTAAACAAATATAATGCCTTTTTTTTTTTTAAAGCCTTCAAGATAGTTGAGCACAGAAAGATAAATACTTATTCCAGTGATACCCTTACACTGGTGGCTCACGCCTGTAATCCTGGCACTCTGGGAGGGTAAAGCAGTGGATTGCTTGAGCTCACAAGTTTGAGCCTGAGCAAGAACAAGACCCTGTCCCTACTAAAAATAGAAAAATTAGCCTTTTCTATTGGCCGGGTGTTGTGGCAGGTGCCTATAGTCCCAGCTACTTGGAAAGCTGAGGCAAGAGAATCACTTAAGCCCAAGAGTTTGAGGTTGCTGTGAGCTGTGATGCCATGGCACTCTACCAAGGGCGACATAGTGAGACTCTGTCTCAAAAAAAACTAAAAAACATCTGTGGCAGTGTATTATGTCTATGTAACCCCAGGATTTTGTGGAAGTTTAAAAAGCATAGCTAGGGGCGGCGCCTGTGGCTCAGTGGGTATGGCACTGGCCCCATATACCAAGGGTGGCGGGTTCAAACCCAGCCCCAGCCGAACTGCAACAAAAAAAATAGCCGGGTGTTGTGACAGATGCCTGTGGTCCCAGCTATTCAGGAGGCTGAGGCAGGAGAATTGAGTAAGCCCAGAAGTTGGAGGTTGCTGTGAGACACCACGGCACTTTACCAAGGGCGTTAAAGTGAGACTCTGTCTCTACAAAAAAAAAAAAAGCATAGCTAAAGTTTATATATGCCTTTAGGCCATATACTACATCATACTCTTATGTAAGAGTCTAGTTCTTAGCACAAAATAGATTCTCAGAAAATGTTTACATTGTAATAAACATGCAGTGTTAAAACGTGATACTGATTTTTGCTTTATCCCTTAGGGTACCAGTGTCTTGTCACCTGGACTCCACATAGGACTAATTATTATACTGGCAATAATGATCTATAAAAAGTCAGCAACTAATGTGTTTGAAAAGCATCCTTGTCTTTATACCCTAATGTTTGGGTGTGTCTTTGCTAAAGTCTCACAAAAATTGGTGGTAAGAAATTATTTTATAATTCATGGTATAAATAATATACTTAGAACTTAACACAAAGCTGGAAATCATTTAATAAGATTTTTAACTTTCCTTTGTCATGTCAACATCATAATAATTAGTTAGCTATTCATGTTCCAAGTTAAACTGTGATGAGTTAATGTATTCAGTTGTTTTAATTATTTGTTTAGTTCCAATTATCAATACAATTTTCTGAATTTGCAATTTTCAAAGCATTTAATCATTAGACATTTTAAAAGCTACCCAATTATGAATTTGAGGTATAGGTAAGTATTCTCAGGTCAAATGTGAGATTAAATGTTATCTTTACCTTTAATACTGTATTAACATAACTAATTTCGTCCTGAAAATAAAAGCTAAAATATTTAAAATATGATAGTGAAATTACTTTATTTACTTTTTTATAGATAGCTCACATGACCAAAAGTGAACTGTATCTTCAAGACACTATCTTTTTTGGACCAGGTCTGTTGTTTTTAGACCAGTACTTTAATAATTTTATAGACGAATATATTGTTCTATGGATAGCAATGGTGAGTACTTTCTGCTTTTTATTTATAATATCTGCTAATAGATGCCTGATCATACTATGCTAAAGATACCTTTCAATAAGCTGTCAATAGCCTGAATAGTCCATACAGTAAATGCTTCTGAATACTTGAAATTACTTATTTTAAGCTAGGAATCATTTTATATTGTATATAGAAATAGCCAACATACTTGGTAGTTAGTCTCCCAACAACTTACATCCTTGAGAACACAACTGTGTACCTAAAAATAACTAGATCTTTCTTCTTAGAAAAAAAAAATGGTTCAAAGATGTAAATAACTACTTAATTCTGCCGAAAGGACTTTTTGACTTTAATCAAGCTTATTAGTGTTATTCCCAGTTTATAGCAGGTAACAGGCAAACCGGATGGTGTTAGTGCTAGCGAAGGTGGACACTTTATTACATCAATAACTGTACCTAAAAGTAACTAAATCTTTCTTCTTTTTTTTTTTTTTTTGAGACAGAGCCTCAAGCTCTCACCCTGGATACAGTGCTATGGCATCACAGCTCACAGCAACCTCCAATTCCTGGGCTCAAGCGAGTCTCCTGCCTCCGCCTCCCAAGTAGCTGGGACTATAGGTGCCCGCCACAATGCCTGGCCATTTTTTAGTTGCAGCCACCATTGTTGTTTGTCCGGCCCGGGCTGGATTCCAACCCGCCAGCTCAGGTGTACGTGGCTGGTACCTTAGCCCATTGAGCCACAGGCACCAAGCCTAAATCTTTCTTCTTAAAAACAAAAATAAAAAGGGCTCAGCACCTATGGCTCAGCAGGCTAACGTGCCAGCCACGTACACCTGAGCTGGTGGGTTGGAATCCAGCCCGGGCCTGACAAACAACAATGGTGGCTGCAACCAAAAAATGGCTGGGAGTTGTGGCGGGCGCCTGTAATCCCAACTACTTGGGAGGAGGAGGCAGGAGACTCGCTTGAGCCCAGGAATTGGAGGTTGCTGTGAGCTGTGATGCCACGGCACTCTATCCAGGGTGACAGCTTGAGTCTCTGTCTCAAAAAAAATAAATAAAATAAAATAAAATAAAAATAAAAAGGTTCAAAGATGTAAATAACTACTTAATTCTGTCCAAAGGACTTTCTTACTTTAATTAAGCTTATTAGTGTTAATCCCAGTTTATAGCAGGTAACAGGCAAACTGGATGGTGTCAGTGCTAGCAAAGGTGGGTACTTTATTACATCAATAAATGTCAGTTAGACCCAGCACTCTGGGAGGCCAAGGCAGGTAGACTGCTTTAGCTCAATAGTTGGAGATCAACCTGAGCAAAAGCGAGACCCTGTCTCTGCTAAAAATAGAAAAAGTAGCTTGGCATTGTAATGGGCACCTATTGTTCCAGCTACTCAGGAGCCTGAGCCAGGAGGATAGCTCAAACCCAAAAGTTTTAGGTTGCTGTGAGCTATGATGCCACAGCACTCAAGCCTCGGCAACAGAGTGGGAATCTTTCTCAAAAAAATTGTCAGCTCAGCACCTGTGGTTCAGTGAGTAGGGTGCCAGCCTCATATACCAAGGGTGGTGGGTTCAAACCTGGCCCTGGCCAAACTGCAAAAAAATAGCCAGGCATTGTAGTGAGGGCCTGTAGTCTCAGCTACTGGGGAGGCTGAGGCAAGAGAATCACCTAAGCCCAAGAGCTGGAGGTTGCTGTGAGCTATGATGCCACAGCACTCTACCCAGGGCAATAAAGTGAGACTCTGTGTCTAAAAAAAAAAAAAAAATTGTCAGCTAATATTGAGGTAGCAAAACAGAATAGACAGTACTGCTAATTACATGATACTGAGACCATTTTATGCCTGAGCAACCATATATGTACAGTACTTGATATTACACAATATATATTATTAATAATGACTCAGCCATCAAGCAAAAGTTAAATTCTCATTGACTATCTTAAGAATGTGGATAATATATATGCTAATTTATCTTCAAAATGATTATAAAATACAGAGTGTAATGCCACTTTAGCCATCTGAGGAAAAGAAAACCATTATTAGTAACACTTTAATCACAAAATTGGATAAATGGAGCATTATTAAATTTTGTATAGTATTAAGACATATCTTTATAGTTATTCTCCAACTAGTGGTGGATTTAAATAGTTTTTGAGCTCAGAGCCCATAGCTCAGTGATTAGGCCCTGGCCAAATACACCGAGGCAGGTGGGTTCGAACCCAGCCCACGGCCTGCTAAATAACAACTGCAGCAACAACAACAAAAAATAGCCAAGCATTGTGGCAAACGCCTATACTCCCAGCTACTTGGAAGGCTGAGCCAAGAGAATCTACCCTGAGTGACAAAGTAAGACTTTGTCTCAAACCAAAAAAAAAAAAAGTTTTTTAGTCTCTTATTTTTATTTTTTAAAGGCTAGTCAAATGAAGTAGTGTGAGTGGAGCAGGAACAAAGGAATTTATAACTGATTATGATCAATTATTTGCAAACACCACTGCATTCAGACCAGCCAGATTTGAATATTTTTGCTATATTTTTCTCTATCTCTGGACCTCACCAAACATCACTAAACTGTTGGACTTACATGCCTATAAACATTGACATATACTCTTAAAAAAACCCAGCAATCCCTCTTTTGATAGTTTGAATAATCTTCAGTATTTGTTAGATTTAGGTATTTTAAAAATCTGTACCTGTTCTGTGGATGGCCCACTGTGGATCGCAGATGATCCTTTACAAAGTTGTATAGGACACTTTTTCTGAAGTAGATTAATAACTTGATATTCACCCATAGTCGATTCAAAAATCTTCCATTCTTCCTATAGTGGTAGTGAGATATAATTTTTTGTTGTTGAGACAGAGCCTCAAGCTGTTGTCCTGGGTAGTACTGTGGCGTCACAGCTCACAGCAACCTCCAACTCCTGGGCTTAAGCGATTCTCTTGCCTCAGCCTCCCAAGTAGCTGGGACTACAGGCACCCACCACAATGCCCAGCTATTTTTTGGTTGTAGTTGTCGTTGTTTGGCAGTCCCGGGCTGGATTTGACTCCGCCAAGTCTGGTGTGTATGGCTGGCACTTTAGCTGCTTGAGCTACAGGCGCCAAGCCAAGATATAATTCTTAATCCTTTTAGATAAACAATGAGCTTTCAGGCAATATTCTAAAAAATATTTGAAAACTAGAATAATTTCCTTTGTTATCCACTATAAATATTTTTAGGTCTCCAAAACAGTCCAGATTTGAGAAACAGGAGGTGATTATTCAAAATACCTAAAAATTCAATTTAAGTTTTATTTTAGTGAACCTAGTATTACCAAATGGAATTCTTAAATAGAAAATGTCAGACATCTATTTTGTAATGAGTAGTTAGCCTGGAGTAGTAGACTGGAGAATTGAGAAAGTCAAATTCTGGGCGGCACCTGTGGCTCAGCGAGTAGGGTGCCGGCCCCATATGCCAAAGGTGGCGGGTTCAAACCCAGCCTTGGCCGAACTGCAAAACAGAAAAATAGCCAGGCATTGTGGCGGGCGCCTGTGGTCCCAGCTACTTAGGAGACTGAGGCAAGAGAATCGCCTAAGCCCAGGAGTTGGAGGTTGCTGTGAGCTGTGTGACGCCATGGCACTCTACCAAGGGTGATAAAGTGAGACTCTGTCTCTACAAAAAAAAAAAAGTCAAATTCTTTTTCTTCAAAACACCATGTGGACAACACACACACAATGCAGACCATACAAAACATATGTGCCCTTTGGCATAAACTTCTGGCTACAAAGAAAGAGAGCCTGATGGAGCTTTTCAAATAAGCAATACAAGAGATTTTCCCCTCATGGGTGAGAAGAATTCCCTGTACAAGGACAGAGCTTATGAGGGTCCTCTTTCTACTGGACTTAAATTTTCTGAAGAGAAGCATTTGACTGTGGTCTCTGGGTAAAATCTCTAAATAGAAGCCTCTCTCTAGACGTTCTCCTTAATTTTATAAACATAGTTTTTATACATTCCTCCCCTGAACTATGGTGTCTTTTCCAGACCTCTTATCTTCTTACAACATATATGACAGAGTGAATTCATTATAAGATAATGACTATAGCCTTTTCTAGAAGGAAATCTATAGTTTCATTGCACAGTGGAAAGTAGAATATAGAGAGTCAGGAAGCTTGGGGTCCATTACTTTTGAGCTTTCATATTTAGTCTAGTCCTTTTGTTTCACTTCAGTTTCTATAATTGTGAAATAACTGGCATATTCCAGAGGATGATATAGTGAAGTCCAAATATGAAATATACCAAAGTACTTTAAAACTTAATATTTTTGGTAAAGAATTTTAGATTAAGGTTTGAGCTTTAGGACGGGGGAAAAGATTAAGTTCCACTTGAGAAAAGACAGACCATAATTAATTTTGTATATATTTTTGCTTCTAAAGGTAATTTCTTCACTTGATATGATGATATACTTTAGTGCTTTGTGCCTGCAAATTTCAAGACACCTTCATCTAAATATCTTCAGGACATCATGTCATCAAGCACCCGAACAGGTTCACAAGCATATTGACTGATAATAGCACAAGAAAAGAGGAGATGCAGTTAGGGGAACCAATGAGTGAAGGAAATCTCCCTGTGCAGGAGGCTAGAACACTATCAAATAAGGTTATATTTGAATATAAAACATAAATACTCCCACTTCTATTATGTCTATTTCAGTTATGAAGCCCTCATTGTGTATCAACATTTTTGATAACAGGTATTCTTAGAATATTACAATCTATAAATTAAAAACAGGACTAAAGAAAGAAATTTTAGTCCGGACAATAAATGAACCCCTATAGTCCTGTGACGATAGTTCACTAGTCCTATAGTTCTAAACAGATTATCTTCTTTGTCTGAGAAATATTTACTAGATAGAGTTTTCATTGCTAAAGGATTACATAAAAATTCAGAATGTAAAGGATTTTAGCCATCTTGAGTGTACATACTTTAACAAAAAAAGTGAGCTCACAATACTGCCCAAGTGCTTGGCTTATGATATTGTAATTATTGAGTCAAGTGGTAAGAATTTTTAAAATCATAATCATTTTTCAAATCTTCAGCTCCATCTGACCCTATTTTTATTTTTTTATTTTTTATTATTTTTTTAATTTTTGTAGAGACAGAGTCTCACTTTATTGCCCATGGCAGAGTGCCATGGCATCACACAGCTCACAGCAACCTCCAACTCCTGGCTTAAGTGATTCTCTTGCCTCAGCCTCCCGAGTAGCTGGGACTACGGGCACCCACCACAACGCCTGGCTATTTTTCTGTTTTTGCAGTTCAGCCGAGGCTGGGTTTGAACCCACTACTTTCAGTATCTGGGGCCAGCACCCTACTAGATGAGCCACAGGTGCCGCCCCCTATTTTCCATTTTATACAATAGTTCCATAGGCCAACCATATACCAAAGATTGAAATAATCAGAAAAAGGCATACTGAAAAAAAAAAGTGAAAAGATATTCCTTAAAAGGAAAAATGTATACCTATGTGAATTAAGTACACAGAAGATACTCTAGAGTATTTTGCCTCTGTAACTATTGATAAAACTTTCCAAGTAAGAACCTTCTTAGACATTTGAATAGTGCTTAAGATTTATAGCCTAATACATACTTTGGCTTAAAAGGAAAATCCCCTACAAAGTTTGAAATTTGGCCAGGCATGGTGGGTCATGCCTGTAATCCTAGCATTCTGGGAGGTCGAGGAGGGGGGACTGCCTGAGCTAACAGGTTCAAGACCAGCCTGAGCCAGAGAGAGACCTCATCTCTAAAAATAGCTGGGCTTGTGGCGAGCACCTGTAGTTTCAGCTACTCAGGAGGCTGAGGCATGAGGATCACTTGAGCCCAAGAGTTTGAGGTTGCTGTAAGCTATGATGCCACAAAACTCTACCAAGGCCAACTCTGTCTCAAAAAAAAAAGTTTGAAATTTTAGAAAGTAAACTGTCCTTTTAATGTCAAATATTTGTTAATGGTAGAGAAGTAATTTCTTTCTATACAAGTTATCACAGAATAAGAGAATCTACATGGACTTGTTTTTTAAAATTTGGAAAACCTTAAAACTAAGATAAGCATGGGTTATATAGGCAAAAATTAGAACTTAAAACATGGAAAAGCAGGAGAAAATTACTTCTCATGGGGGTCATGTTTTTTCAATGATTCATGGAAAGCAATTTCAGCAAAAAATATGAAGTTTAACTGACTCATATCAAATATGTATTGAAACAAGTTAATATTTATTATCAAGTGTTTGTTATTCTATGTAAAAAATAAACATTTTAAAAGATATAAAAATTAACTGTTTGGGTTTGAAAATAATGTAAAATTAAACCTCAATTTCAAAAATCAGTATTATTGAATATTAAAATTAAAAAAATTCTTGATATTTTATCTTTAAAGCAGATGTTATACACTTGTACGTAATTAGATACGTTAATGATATGCTCTTAGGGTGGCCCCTGTGGCTCAAAGGAGTAGGGAGGGTGCTGGCCCCATATGCCTGAGGTGGCGAATTCAAACCCAGCCCTGGCCAAAAACTGGAAAAAAAACAAAAAAATGAAGTGCTCTTAATCAGTCTAAGGGCATTTGTTATTTAATTGCAGACCAAGCCCTTAAATGACATTTTGCTGTCTTTGTGGAAATTACAGATTCACAAATCTATGTCTTAAACACTGTTATTTATATTATCTTACTTGGTTGTTAATTTAATGTTCAGAGGTTAATGATTTTAGCAGTTGTATTCTTGCGCATTAAGTTCATCTTATTTTCATTAAAATTGGTTGTGTAACTTATGTAGAAAAGGATGTACATGTAAAATAGATTTTGTATTTCCTTTTTTCTTAAAGAACAATGTAATCTTTCTATACCTATGCTTTCTATGTTTTGGGACTAATACAGATACATGGAAACCAAAACCTAGAATTAAATCATCTTTATTGCTAAAAGTTAATTGACAGAGTTTAAGAGAAAAAGCTGAAAGCTTGATACATATCATTTAGTAATAGTTGTTACATAACTATTCAGAGTTGATTTGGATTAACAGAAAGGAAGGTCTTACACGAAACAAGCTAATGATTAAAGGTATTATAATTTAAACTAGAATTTCTAAACCACTCTGAAGACTGACATGCCTCTTAGCTAATGTTATAATTGTATATTACTTAGGTTCAAGTTCTTTCTTCAAAGAGTCATCAGAATACCACGGATTGAAGAGACTTTCGAACACTTGCCATCTCTCGCTGCTGCTGTTTCATAAAAGGAGATATTAAGTGTTTAATTTTCAGTTAAGTGTTATAACTACTACAGCAAATAAAATATTTCAGTGCTTACATTAATCCTTATTTTTTCAATTTTAAACCAAAAACTTACAGTGTCCATCATAATGTTTTTTTGCAACATAGCCATTTCTTTTTTAAGTTCATTTTGTGCACCAGTAACAACATTATCATGATTTTTCTCTAAGTCCTCCATACTCTGAAATACAAAATGCTAGTTAAGTTACAAACTACTGCTTTTCATCTTAAGTTCTATTTCAACAGTAAGAATTTTTTAATATTCAAATAATGGTCATTTTTAACATAGCGCCATGGTGAACAGAAATGATTATTATTTATTCCAAATTTAAAAGTTCTAGGCAATACATAAATACCAAAATACCTATATAAAGGAAAAAAAATCAGACATGAATCAAATATTGTAGCAAGTACAACAGTAGTACTTTGCTTAAAACAATAGGTTAATGAACTGTTATGGTCAAGATAGAACCAAAAAAAAAAGACCGAAAAGCCCTCATCAATAAACCATAAATTTTAAAATTTCTATTTAGCATGCCAAATATCAGGTTATAATCTATTTATGACTAATAGTCAATGTGACATGAATTTAGCAGATGGAATGAAACGGTCTTAAGTATGACATCTTTCATGTTACGAAAAACAAAAATTATGTTTTAAATATTTACTCTTCATTTAACAAATATTATCCAATGTCTACCATGTAAAAAGTACTATGTTAAATGCTGTGGAGAAATTAAAAATAAACAAAAATAACACAAATTTTATAATGGGAACGAAAACCACTTGCAGTGCCTATTCAGTGGGAAATGGAGATTAATTCCAATTTAGTTGCCAAAGAATAAGATTTCAATAGATAAAAAAGAACTCAAATTATTCTAGGGAAAAGGACAGCTAAAGCATGGAAGTATACAGTTTAGAAAAAGCAATTATAGCCAGGCGTTGTGGCAGGCGCCTATAGTCCCAGCTACTCGGGAGGCTGAGGCAAGAGAATTGCCTGAGCCCAGGTGTTGGAGGTAACTATGAGCTGTGTGATGCCACGGCACTCTACTGAGGGCGATAAAGTGAGATTCTGCCTCTAAAAAAAAAGAAGCAATTATGCAGAGGTGGGGTAATGAACAAATGTAGTAATGAAGCTCAAAAAAAGGGACATGTTAGGGGGAGATCCTAAAGACCTAAGAATTTAGCATGGGAAACTACTAAGTTTTCCAAGAGAGAGAAGCAATATATTTTAGAAAGATGTGTGGCAGATACATGAGGGATATCTTGGAAGACAGAGAAACCAGTTAAGAGTTTTTTTTGTTTGTTTGTTTTTTTCAGTTAAGAGTTTTAAATGGTACAAGCAAAGCATGATAATGTCCTGAAGTAGGGAAGTACCAGTAGAAATTAAAAGAAAGAAAGAAACACTTCAGGGGTAAAAATTGTAGGGCCTAGAAATAACTATGTGAAGGATAAAGGTGATGGAAAAATCACAGATTACACTATATAGTTCCTATAGTAAGTAAAATTTCGTGATAACATTCAGAAGAAACCTTTATCTAGTGCTTTATCAAACCTTCGCACCAATCAACAAATAGTTCTGTGGGACCATTAAAGCAAGATGACAAGTTCTCTGGACACGTAACTTTTGTGGCTAGGTGTGGTGGCTTACGCCTACAGACCCAGCTCCTCAGGAAGCTGGGGCAAAAGGACTGCTTGAGCTCAGGAGTTTGAAGTGCAGTGAGCTGTGATTGTGCCACTACACTTGAGTCTGGGATGCAGAGCAATACTCTGTTTCTTAAAAAAAGAATTTCTAAAAAAGTGTTCATATATATTCACAGTAGTTATTTTAAAAATTTATTCATTTTAAACTGTTTTGTTAATTAACTCCAAGTATCCCAATTCCTTTACAAGAGTTATACTCTAACATGTATTTGAACAAGAGTATCTAAAAGAATCCCCCATTTAAAAAAAAGTATAAGGAAGAAGATTCCATTGAGCTTCTCTGTAGTACGAATAGTTACTTAAATATACATCAACACTGTAAAATGTATCAATAATGTAAATATATATCAACATCATTCTATACTTCCAAAAGCAATCTACAGATTCAATGCTATCCCTATTAAAATACCAACACCATACTTTGAAGACTTGGGAAAAAAATAATTCTTCATTTTGTTAAAAAAAACCCATGTAGCCACAGCAATTCTTAGTAATAAAACAAAGCCAGGGGCATCAGCCTACCAGACTTTAGGCTGTACTACAAGGCCATAGTGATCAAAACAGCATGGTATTGGCACAAAAATAGAGACACAGACATTTGGAACCAAATAGAAAACCAGGAGATAAAACAAACATCTTTAGCGCCACCTAATCTTTGATAAAGCAAACAAGAACATACACTGGGGGAAAAAAAATCCCTATTCAGTAAATGGTGCTGGGAGAACCGGATATCCAGATATAAGAGACTGAAACTGGACCAGCGTCTTTTTCCACTCACAAAAATTGATTCAAGATGGATAAAGACCTTAATATAAGGCATCAAACAATTAAAATTCTCCAAGAAAGTGTGGAGAAACACTGGGAGCTCTCGGACTAGGGAAGGACTTTATGAGGAAGACTTCCATGGCAATCACAACAGCAAAAATAAACAAGTGGGACTTAATGAAACTGAAAAGCTTCTGTACAGCTAAGTGACAACAACCAAAGCAAACACACAACCTACATATTGGGAAAGTATATTTGCCTATTTTGATTCAGACAAAAGCTTGATACTAGGATCTACAGAGAACTCAAATTAATAAACATAAAAAGAGCCAACAATCCCTTAGATCACTGGCCAAGAGAGATGAATAGAACCTTCTCTAAAAAAGACAGACGTAGGGCGGTGGCCCCATATGCCAGAGGTGACAGGTTCAAACCCAGCCCCGGCCAAAAACTGCAAAAAAAAAGACGAATGTCTAACATATGAAAAAATGCTCATCATCCCTAATTAGAGAGATGCAAATCAAAACCACCCTGAGATACTATCTAACCCCAGTGAGAATAGCCCTCATCACAAAGTCTCAAGACTGCAGATGCTGGCGTGGATGTGGAGAAAAGGGAACACTTTACACTGCTGGTGGGACCACAAACTAATACAACCTTTTTTGGAAGGCAGTATGGAGAACTCTCAAAGAACTCAATCTAGACCTCCCATTTGATCCTGCAATCCCATTGCTGGGCATCTACCCAGAAGAAAAAAAATCCTTTTACCACAGGGATGCTTGCACTAGACTGTATACTGCAGCTCAATTTACAATCACCAAAATGTGGCAACAGCCTAAATGTCCACCAACCCAGGAATGGATTAACAAGCTGTGGTGTATGTATGCCATGGAATACTATTCAGCCACTAAAAAAGATGGAGACTTTACATCCTTTGTATTAACCTGGATGGATGTGGAACACATTATTCTTAGTAAAGCATTACAAGAATGGAGAAACAAGAATCCTATGTACTCAATTCTGGTATGAGGACAATTAAGGTCCTAGTACACAATGGAGGGTGGAAGAAGGGGAGAGCTGAGAAAGAGAAAGAGGGAGGAAGTGGGAGACAAGGGGGGGGGAATAAGGGGTATGGTACACCTTTTAGGGGAGGGACACAATTATAACAGGGTCTTTATCTAACAAAAGCAATCAGTATAAACTGGTTCTGTGTACCTTCAAAGAATCCCCAACAAAAAAATAAATAAATACATTTCTGCGTGAACAAGGTGTCAACGGGCCACAGTTTGCTAAGATATATGTGTGTGTGTGTTCACAGATAATTATCAATCCACAAGTTTGTAATCATCAGCTATCTAGTACATGTCTCAATTACATGAATTGTAAGTTGGTATATTAAGTTACTTTGGACACTGTAATAACTGTACAAGTAAATATGCTATAAAATACTTCTATGATACATTTGAAAACAAAAGACATATTCATTAATTTCAATTGGATTTTTTTTTTTTTTTTTGTA
>CAUYON010102457.1:0-10583 GCA_963573935.1 Arctocebus calabarensis | reverse complement strand
CTGTGGGATTGCCTGAGGTCTCTATTGCAGCTGCTCCATAGGTCTCCTTCTCCCTGCCTCTTCTGCCTCCCTCACTTCCTGGCAGGTGTATCTCCTGAGGCGACATTCCAGTGAGGTCTTTGCACACAATTCTCCATCTCCAGGTCTGGAGGAACCTCCTTTCCATCTGAGAAGGCCTGATTCTGAGAGAGCCCTGGATGGGAAGTTAGCACTCTGGGTTCTGACACTCACTCTGCTTAGATGGCCAAGTGACCAGAGACAGGGAATCGCTTCCTAGAGCTCAGTTCCTCCTCGAGCTCAGCCCTCAGCCATTCTTTTCCTCCAAAGTTCAGAAGAGAAGGGAAACTTGACAACCCAATCTGCCTGCCCCAGTGGTGCAGCCGCTTATAGGGGCTGACTAAATAAACATTAACCCCTACTGCATCTAAATCATCCATGCACATTTCATTTCCTGCCATACGTTACTGTGACCCCATAAAAGAGGATGGAGTCCTAACCCTCACGTTCTATGAATGTGAATTTATTTGGAAATAGGGTCTTTGCCACGGATCAAGTTAAGATGAGGTCATTAAGAGGGCACTAATCCAATATCTGGGCACAAATTCAAGCATAGAAGGAGGATGAAGTGAGGACAAAGAGAAGGCCATCTGCAAGCTCAGGAATACCTGGACCTAGCAGAAGCTGGGACAGAGGCATGAGCAGGTTTCCCCCTTGGAAATCTCAGAAGGAACCAACCCTATGGACACCTTGATTTCAGATTTCTGGCCTTCAGAACTGGGAGACAAAGTAAGTGTTATTTAATCCACTCAGTTCATGATACTTAGTTATGGCAGCCCCAGGAAAATAATAAACTTCAAGTGTCTTTTTTGTTTTAGTAAATACAAATATAAAAATTTCCCCCCTCAATTCTTTAGATAAAATTTATGTTCCTAGAAGATACCCAAGCTTAGTATAGGGCCTAAAGTGTCCTTAGTGGCTTCACTCCAACCACTTGGAAAGGTGTAGGCATGGATTTATTCACTCATTCATTCAACAGATCTTTAAGGAGCATCAGTTATAAGGAGGGAGCGAGGCCAGCTGTGGATGGGTGGTCAGGGGAGGGTCCCTGAGGAGCTCCCACCCCGACAACAGGATTAGGTAGCCTAGCCGAGAGCATTCCAGGAGGAAGTCAATGAGCCAGAGTAGGGATGGGGTAGGCTTGTGGTGTGAATCCCAAAGGAGGTAGGTGTGGTCGTAGCCATGTCCCCAGAGATGGAGGAATGGGATGAGCACTCTGAGCCCTCAGGGACCCCATCAGGTAGACTCTCTAGGTTCCAAGAGGGGGTTGGATTTTATCCTGAACTAAGGAACACAATGGTTTAATCACATGTTTAAGGAATTTGTCTGTAGTACCATAGGATCCGCGATTCCACTCTGGGTGTATACCCAAAGAATAGAAAGCAGGAACTTGAAGAGATATTTGTACATTGTACATGTTCAAGTCGCATTATTCATAATGACCAAAGGGTAGAAGCAACCCAAGTGTCCATCGATAAGAGTAATGGACAAACAAAATGTGGTCTATATATACGATGCAATAGTATTCAGCCTTATGCAGGAATGAAATTCTAACATGCTTCAACATGAATGCATCTGGAAGACATTGTGCTGAATGAACTAAGTCATACAAGAGGGGCAAACATCCTAGGATTCTATTCTTATGCGGTGCCTAGAGCTGTCATATGCACAGGGACACAAAGGGGAATAGGGGCTACAGGAGTAGGAAGGGGTGAAAGGGGAGTCACCGCGTCCTGGGTATGGAGTTTCAGTTTGGGATGATGTTCTGGAGATGGATAGTGGAAATGGATGACAACAGAATGAATGTGCTTAATGCCACAGAACTGTACACTCAAAAAGGGTTAACTGTGCTAAGGGTATCCTTGCGTTTGATTATCATTCATTGCTAACCACTTAAACTTTATATTATGTATATTCTGCCACAATTTGAAAAACAAAAAGATCAGTTTGGTTGCACGTTGGAGAGGGGAGGAAGAACCGGATAAAAGAGGGCAGCCCAGGCCACAGTTCCCTAAGGCTCCCTGCAGTCCCTGACTGGCCCCGGAGTTTCCAACCAGCCCTTGCCTAAATCCCAGCACTTGGGAACCTGCGAACCTGCCGCAGAGGCCAGGACCCTGCCCTCAGCTTAAAGCTCCTCGCCTGGGAAATTGCACTGTGGCCTTGCGTTTGGTTATCATTCATTGCTAAGGTGGGGAGGCGGGGGGGTGGAGTCCTGGGACCACCAACTGCTGTCCAGACCCCTTCCCGCCTCCCTGGAATGGAGCATCCTGATCCCATCAGAAAACTCCCCCAGGCTCCTTCCTGCGCCCGGCCCCTGGCGCTGCCCGGGCAGGCCCACACGGGGGGAATCACCTTGCCCTGGAAAAAAAAAAAAAAAGGCGAGAGAGGGAGAAAAGCAGCACAATTAAAATCTTAGTGTATGAATAATTGCATTTTAAAAATCCCCACTTTTTTTTACATCAAAAGGAATTCTGTAATCAGAGGTTTAATTTGCAGATTTAGTGGCATTTGGCAGGTTAAAAGTAGGTGCTGTGAAGTGAGTAAGCGTGGGATTTGAGGCTGGAAGCAAAGAATGGTAGATCTGCTCGGCCAGAAATCCGGGCTTTGAGCCGCCTCTGAGCGCCGCAGCGCACTTCCTCTGCCCACAGCCACCCTGGGACTGCGCTGCGGGGGCTGGGGGAGGCGCGGAAGGGGGCGGGCGCGGGATGGAGAAGGGGCGGGGTCTAGTTCTCCAGGACCAGAGCTCACTGCCGCCTTCTTTAAATATAGCTTTATTGTTTGCTTTCTCCTGATTATTTGATATTGCAAAGAAAAAAAAAAAGAAAAGAAAAGGAAACTAGAGCTTTGAAAGGAAGCTCTCGAGGAAGGTTTTGGCCCAAGAGCTGTCCAGAAATGCTTGGAATAGAGCCACCTGAGGTCATGGAAAGAGCTCAGAGCAGGACAGACTGGGCTGGGGGCTGGGGGCTGGGGGTGGGGGAGAGAGAGAACCCAGCATAAGATGCTCCTGAAGAAACTTTGCAAGATCCACCTTCAAGACAAATGTAGGTAGGAAGACCCTGTTGGGATGTACCAAAGCTCACCAAAGCCATGTGGCAATCTGGTAGTTTGTGAGAGTGGGAGCGTGGGACAGGCACTTTCAAGAGATGCAGGTGGGAACAAAGCAACTAAGGGAGACTTTCCTGAGGAAGCTGAAGCTGCCAGTCCCACAGCTGCTCCCTCTGCCCGTGTGGGTGGAACATTCTTCTCACAGGCGCAGTAGACACCAGGAAAATGCTAATGGCTATCATCACTTTAACATGGCTGTCTTTCTCCCACAAAGAGTGGGGAGCTTTTCTCTCAAAAGAGTTTTAGGGGTCTATTGTGCAACATGGTGACTATGGTTTTGTAATAATGTATTGTTACATTGCTGCAAGAGTAACTTTTATATGTCCTCACCGCAAGAAATGGTAAGTATGCCAGGTAATAGATACATAAATAAGCTTAATTTAATCATTCTGCATTGTGAACGTATATCAAAATGTCACATGGCACCTCATAATACATGCACATACAATTATTACCCATCAATTAAAAATAAAATTTCAGAAAAATTCCTTCTTTGGGATCCGTGAAGATTGCTATGGGATAGTAGAAAGGTTTTGGATGTAGTATTGAATTGCATCACAAAATGTATTTGGTTCTGAGTCTGAACATACAGCATAGGCTGCTGCTGATCGATGAAGAGTCACACAACTCAAAGGTCAGTTATTAAATACCACATATAGATGGAGGCTCCACTGGATGTCACATGTTTACAGTTGGGGAATGCTGCCTGCCAGTCTTCAATGAGATTGCATTTTAGGAAATTATATTTATCATGTAAAACTATCAATGGCACCTGTATAAACCATCCAGTATTTTTCGTAAGCGGATATTGAAAACATTTATTTAAGAGCAAATGTGTGGCTAATATAGCTTTGAGCTTTTGGTGAAACATCTATTAACATTCCATGAGACACAGGCTGCACCATAGCCTGCATGATAAATTGGTAAAATCATCCAAATTTGACCTGATGTGCGAAAAAGTAGCAAATACATGCCTTGGGGGGGGGGGGGCGAGAAGACATGTTCTCTAGACCATAGGAGAAAAACAAAAAAGATCCAGAGACCTACTGTATCAACAAAGGTTTTACGGGCATAATGGTCTAGGGTATGGTCAGCGTATTCCCTCCAAAGTAAAGGACAAACTAATTGTACCTTAAAATTCCTGCCGCTGAGAACAAAACACAGCACTTGGTAGAGATGTCTTTCAGTTTGGAAGCTGCATGTTCCATACTTAGGAATAACACTATGACCCACTGATCAGGTGATAGAGAAGGCGGCTAACTTGGAGTGGGTTCTAGAGTGAAAACAGGCCTTGTGGTAGGTTCAGACTATACAGCTGACCCAAAGGTTGCTCATAAAGTCACCAAAAATAGGGAAAATAGGAAATTGTAGCTAAATGTACCTTTATTTACAAACTACTACGAAATTTTACAAAATATTTGCAGAATATGCTTTGTATATTGGCTCTGTGTATTTTACTTCTTTATAAAATTTCATAATGAATATTTTGTAAATAAAATTGCACTGAGCTACAATTTCCCATTTTCCCTATGTATGGTGACTTATGGGTGACTTTGGGACACCCTGTAGTATAAGCAGACCTTCTGTTTGGCTTATATAGCCCAGAAGATCTCATGGTATCAGATGTACCTCTGGTAAAGAAAGAGGCACTGTTTATTAGCAAGTCTTTTTTTGTGTGTGTGTGGTACAGTTTGGCCAGGGCCTGGTTTAAACCTGCCACTCTCAGTATATGGGGCCAGCGCTCTACCCACTGAGTCACAGGCGCTGCCCTATTAGCAAGTCTTATATCGAGGCCAAACGTGTTATCTTGGAGCTTCCACCACTAGTTCTTCTTCTGCCCTTAGGTTACATCGAATAGGTTTAATCCCTCTTCCACTGTCTGCCTGGCTCAGGCGCTAGAGCAGAGTTCTTGGAGTTGGCCTATTTTCCTCTCTTTCTGTCCTACTCCACCTCCTCAAAGAGTATCCCAGTTAGGCCATCAAATGTGAAAAGTCCTATTTTGAATTGAAAATTTAGTTTATTATATCTTAAACAAGAAGTAGCACAGTTAATTAAAGCATGCGCCTAAACTATCGATACAGTTTTGTCATCTTAACATTAGCTTGTGTATGCCAGCAGTAAAAAAGCCTGGAGGGTGAGTGGTAAAATTGAGAAAGGACTTTTCCACAGCTTGTTGAGAATATTTTTCCTTGCAAGATGTGGTCCAATTTTATTAAAAATTGGCTTCATCCAAAGCCTGGATGAAGTGGTAGTCAGTTGGTGCAAGGTTGGTGAATGCGTTGGATGACAGAGAGTTTCTAAGTCCAGCTTCCAAGTCTAAACTGCCCAAGTCCAGTTTGAGCAGCATTTTTTGTGTGACAACATTGTCTTGGAAGAGGATGGGCCTGTCTCTATTGACCAATATCAGCTGCATAATTACAAGCATCCTCATCTTTTTGTCCAGTTGGTTGTCATAGACATCTGCTGCAATTGATTGACCAGGTTTCATAAAGTGTGGAGGATAATACCAGCACTGGACCACCAGACAGACACCATTTGCTTTATTTTGGATGAATGTTTTGTTTGGGGCTGTGTTTTAGGACATCTTTATTCAACCATTGTGCCAAATGCTTGCAATTGTCAAAGAGATTCAGTTTTGTATCGTGCGCAACAATAATGCAATATAGAAATGGTTCATCTTTATGTCATGACAGCAAAGAAAGGCTGATGCTTGTTCAATGTGTGGGGAACCCATCCATCCAGCTTCCTTACCTTGCCGATTTGTTTCAAATGGTCCAATATAGTTGGAATAGTAACATCAAACCTTGCTGCTAATTCTCACATAGGTTGAGATGGATTCGCTTCTACATAGCTTTTACCTCATCATTATCCACCTTGGTCTCAGGTCACTCATGTCGCTCATTTTCAAGGTTAAAGTCACCAGCATAGAATTTCTCAAACCAATGATGTACTGTGGATCCATTGGCGACCTCCTTCCCAAACATTTCATTGGTATTTCCAGCTATCTGCGTTGCATTGGTTCCACAATAGAATTCGTATTTAAAAAAAATCATGAGTTTTTGACTCATCCATGATCGCACAAAAATTACTCTAAAAAAATTTGAAAGATAATGACAACCCAAGAGGTGAATTTGAAAGAATGAAGATATACCTTCACAATAAAAATAAAACAGGAAGTGTTAAGGTGAAATGTCAAAGATGTCAGCTGTCAGACATAGTACTTAAGGAAGTGAGACATTTCATACTTAATAACCTAAATAATGGCATTAGTAGCCACAATGAACAGAATTCTCCACGTGCCTGGTACCAAAGCACACAGTTGGTAGATTTTAGACCCAAATACTAGTTTATCTGACTCTGGGGTTTGTGTTATTACCCTGGATATTATGAATTTAACCTCCCATTCAATGTGAGGCAGCCTCAAAGTACTATCTTCTCAGAATATTGATAAAAAGATGGTATAGGAAAAAATTGATAAGTACCAATGGAGTATTATCTAGAACCTGAAATACTGAATCAAGAAGTCTTCAGGTGGCTTGGTGCCTGTAACACAGTGGTTACAGCGCCAGCCACATGCCCTGAAGCTGGCAGGTTCAAGCCCAGCCCCCGGCCAGCTAAACAATAATGACAATTGCAACAAGAAAATAGCCAGGCATTGTGGTGGGTACCTGTAGTCCCAGCTACTTGGGAGGCTGAGGCAAGAGAATCGCTTAAGCCTAAGAATTTGAGGTTGCTGTGAACTGTGATGCCTCAGCAATCTACTGAGGGCAACACAGTAAGACTCTGTCTCAAAAAAAAAGAAGAAGTCTTCCAGAAGTCTTCACGTGTCATTCAGAGGCCTTGCCCCTGGTGGGTGAATGTGGTGGCTGTGCTCTACCTCTCCTTTCAGGAGGTATCTCTTAGGTACAGGGCAGAGCTGTGGCCACTGTGACCTGTGACAGCAGGGAGGGAGGTATCCTTGGATATGCTGAATGTTCCCTGGATGTCACTGGTGTCTGCAGTGACAGTCCCCTCCAACACTCACACAGGCACAAACACATACTAGAAGTTCATAGATGAGGTGTGGAATGGGGGCCATTGGCACCTCGTTAAAGTCCAGAGAGGTGGTGACATCTGGTTGGCTAGATGCTCTGGCTGTAAGGCAGGTGAGCCATTTCATAAGTTTCTGCCTCCTTAGTAGGGATGGGTTTATCTCATCAAGATTCATAAGGTGGGGAATTCCTCCAACATAGGAAGAAATATTAAAGCTACAAACTGACATGTGCCCACACCCACCAAAGTCATGCTTTTCCCCATCCTTCTTTATTTAATAAATCAACGAACACTTGTGGATTCTGCACTCCCAGTAAGGCACAGTGAATGGAGGTGACTATCACATTTTAGTCCAAATCTCAGATCTCCAAAGAGCTCAGGGTTTTCAGTTTCTGTGTGCACCAAACCTCAATATGGCTCTTTGACCATGGTAAAAGTGGAGGGTGGAAAGGGATTACAGCGACTAGCCTTCTGCTCTCAGATTTACAATGCCCATCTAAAATCCCCAAATTTCATCCAACTGCAAAGACTTACACAGGGCTGTCAAGTGGTGTGTCTAAAACATGTAAAATTATATCATCTCCACAGTTCAGAAATCTTGGATCAATCCCCATGAGTAGGAGAATAAACTATTCGCTATTCCTTCATTCATTGACTCAAAATTTATTGGTGCCTATTTTGTGCCAGAGATCTAAAGATGTCACTGGACCCCACCCTGAGAAGCTCAGGGTCTACTCAAGGAGATGGTTGTGAAGCCAATGATGACTGCCGAGATGGGAGCACATGCAGCAGGGTTTATACAGTCCCTCTTACTGCAATACCCTTGTCATCACAACACTCTCCGCCCCTATACCTATATTCTGCTAAGTCCTCAGCTTCCTTCAAATCTAATGTAGATGCCTTCCTAGGAGACCATGGATGTTTCTTTGTGTGCTTCAAATGCTGGAATTCCTGGACAACTGTGTGGGGAAGGGGTAGGTAGGGACCCTGGCATTTTTACTATTTAGTATGTAGCCTGCAATGCACTACAGCGCACACTCTTCAGCGTCTAATAGGATGACCCCTCTGATTTCTCCTTAAAAGAATCAACACCTGTTCAGGAATGACTTTAAGGAAGAGTAAAACACAATGTTATTTTTTTAGCACCTGAATGTGATGAGATCGCCCCACAAAGTCACATCTACTGCAACCCCACCCCCTGCACCTGGTAAGCAGTGTGACCACCTGTGCGGTTGTCCTGAGGCTCACTTCCTGTCCAGTCAGCCCAGACAGAACTCCCAAGGGGGGGCTCCCTAAGCCCGCTTGGGGTTTAGGAAGAGCTCTGCTGCTTGGGTGACACCCCATCTCCATCAACTCCGAGTGAGGAATCTGTAAAATGGTTTTCTGCCTGATGGAACTTGCTTCCTCCCAGATTGGCCAGCAAGCTTTGGTTTCTGCCAAGTCCACGGTGGGCTTCCCTGCTTTGATGTGGTTTCCCAAGGAAAACATCCACAAGTGAGCAACAACCAACAAAGTTGCTTTTCTCTCTGAGTCCACCTTGAATTTTTAAAAAGCACACCTGGGTGAGGGGCACACTTACAACTTTGACTCAAACTGTTCAGAGGCAATTCATGTAACCAAAGCACTTGTATCCACATAATATCTTGAAATTTGAAAAATTAATTAAAAAATAAAAAGCAGTGCTAATTAGTCTCATGGAGTTGTCTGGAGCTAGGAGGCCACAGCTTCTCTAGAGGAGGGAATATATACAGGCTTCAAGGTCCAAATATCAAAATAAATTTGGATTAATTTAGGATTTCTAAACAGTTACTGAAATAGTTAAATCATTGTTGGAAAAGGGGAAGGCAGAGAATTTGGAATTAGGATACATGGGTCCTGAATCATTTATGCTCTACCTCTTAATGAAGTTGTATGAATTTTTATATCCGAGCCACAGTTTTCTCATCTATAAAATGGGGATGTTGATCAGAGTACTGCCTCATACTTATAGTCTCCAATGAAATGATACCTGTGACAGCCCCTATATGATCTGTAAAGCACTATTCATGTTAGGAATTAATGAGGGAGAAATGCCTATCCAAAAATAAAGACCAAAGAATTATCCATTGATATTAGAGGCAAAACACATTGCTTAGTTTTGAAAAAGACTTTAAATTGAATCAGATATACTTTATATCACAATGGCAATAATAATATTGTCTATAAATAGTTTTAATATTAACAATTTTAAAATTATTTTTGATTGTGCAGAACATTTTCTTAACTTTTCATCTTGCAACAGGATGTTGAAAAAAAAATGTACAGGGTAGTCCCGTGTACCCTTCACCCAGCCTCCCCCAATGTTAATAATGTCTTGCAGAGCTGTAGTACAACATCAAACCCAGGAAACTGACTTTGGTACAATCCACAGAACTTGTTCAGATTTTGCTAGTTTTACAAGTACTCATTTGTGTATGTATATATAGTTCTGTGTGATTTTTAATCAAATGGGTAGTTTTATGTAACCACCTCCACCATCAAGATCCAGAACTGAACTCCTTCATACTATCTCTTTTTCTGTTTTTTGTCTTTTATGTATTTATTTTTTTTGAGACAGAGCCCTGGATAGAGTGCTGTGGCATCACAGCTCACAGCAACCTCCAATTTCTGGGCTCAAGTGAGTCTCTTGCCTCCACCTCCCAAGTAGCTGGGACTACAAGAGCCCGCCACAACGCCCAGCCATTTTGGGGGGGGGGTGCAGCCGTCATTGTTGTTTGGCGGGCCCGGGCTGGATTCGAACCCACCAGCTCAGGTGTACGTGGCTGGCGCCTTAGCCTGTTGAGCCACAGGCGCCAAGCCAGTCTTTTATTTTCTTTATTTTCATTTTTCTTTCTTTTTTTTTTAATAAGTGAACAGTTTATTCAGAATTAAACAAAGGTATGATGTGATATAGTACAAGCAAGACACTCAAGATATGTATAATAGTACTACTCACACAAAAATTTAAATTTCATGCCATCTCTTTATAGATTCACTACCTATACCCCAACCCCAATCTCCAAGCACTAGCAAACTAAACTGTTCTTTACCACTTTTTTTTTTATTATTTTATAATTTTATTTGTTGTGTCTGACAAGCACCAGTTAGTTCTCATCCAAGTTGACTGTAGATTTTTGAAAGTGGTAACAGGTACATAGGTAACCAAAGTATAGAGCTTGTTTGGAGAATCTTCATCTTCACTGCGTTTTCTGGATAACCGCACACGGATATGGTATGGGACATTTCTTATGCCTTTGGCCCAGACAGCTTTGTTAAGCCTGGTATCAATGCGCACATCTGGAGTTCCCATCTCTTTCATGGCAAATTTCCGGATCTCTTTGAGTGCCCGAGGGGCACGCTTCTTGAAGCCC
>CAUYON010102455.1:0-10815 GCA_963573935.1 Arctocebus calabarensis | reverse complement strand
TTGACAGGGTTCACACTTCTTTTTATTATTATTATTATTATTATTATTTTTTGAGACAGAGTCTCAAGCTGTCACCCTGGGTAGAGTGCTGTGTCATCACAGCTCACAGCAACCTCCAATTCCTGGGCTCAAGCGAGTCTCCTGCCTCTGCCTCCCGGGAGGACAGGCTTCCGCCACAACGCCCAGCCATTTTTTTGGTTGCAGCCATCATTGTTGTTTGGCGGGCCCGGGCTGGATTCGAACCCGCCAGCTCAGGTGTACGTGGCTGGCGCCTTAGCCCGTTGAGCCACAGGCGCCAAGCCCCTTGATTTCTTTTGAATCTTTCATTTTCTCTTGAGAAAAATCAGCCTCCTCCCATTAATCTCACTGTGAGCAGAAGCCTCTCATAGACTCCCCTGTGGACTGATGGGCTGACAGGCAGTGACAGTGCCAAGGCCACAGAGGGACCAGGCACTGATGGAGACTGGCCTAGACCACCACCACGGACACTCTGGAAAGTTCTCAGCTGTCCACGCGAAATCTCAAGACAGTAAGCCTTCCCTTGCTTATCTTCCTCTGATCACATCTTTTTCTCAAATAGACACTTGAATAGACACTTGTGGGGTCAGAATTATAGCCCTCTTTTTTTTTTGTTTTCTGAGACAGTCTCGCTCTATTACCCAGGCTAGAGCGCCATGATGTCAGCCCAGCTCACAACAACCTAAACTCCTGGGCTCAAGCGATCCTCCTGCTTGAGCCTCCAGAGTAGCTAGGGCTACAGGGGCCTGGCTAATTTCTATTTTTAAGAGAGACGAGGTCTTGCTCTTGCTCAGGCTGATCTTAAACTCCTGAGCTCAAGTGATCCTCCTGCCTTGGCCTTCTTAAACTCCTGAGCTTAAGAGACGGGGTCTTGCTCTTGCTCAAGCTGATCTAAAACTCCTGAGCTCAAGTGATCCTCCTGTCTTGAGTTTACAGGTGTAAGTCACTGGGTCCAGCCAAAGATGTCCATATCTTCAACCCTGGACTCCTTTCGACGTGGCAGAGGGCAATTAGAGCTGCTGGAGATTAAGGTTGCTTGTCAGCTGACCTGGAGATTATCCTGGATTAGCTAGGGGGGCCCCAGTGTATTCACAGGGGCCTTAGCCCTGGAGGAGGCAGAGTAAGACGTGTCTGCAGAAAGGTCAGAGGCGAAGCTGCTGAGGATGAGGTAGGGGCCACGAGCCAAGGAATGTGGGAAGCTTCTGGAAGCCAGAAAAGGTAAGGGAATGACAAACTCACCCCTAGACCCTCCAGAAGGAGCCTGGCTTTGAAGACACCCTGATTTTAGACCAATGTTGGACTTCTGACCTCCAGAACTATAAGATAACAAATTTTTGTTGTTTTAAGCCGCTGTTTTTGGCAATTTGTTATAACAGCAATAGAAAACGAATATTTTATTGGACCATTCCTTGTTTCTCTTTTCCTATTTTGTTTAATAGCATGGCAACAAAATTGTACTGCAAACTTACTTATACTTTTATCTTGACTAGCCTGAGAATTTCTTCACCATTTTAAAGATTATTTTTTTTAAATTAAAAATAACCTGCAATGGATTTTTTGGGATATAACCTGATATTATGAACCTCTCACTTATGAATGGAATTTCTACAAAATGGATTTTATCTACCACTTAGATTCTGTTTAAACCCATGTGATAATAAGTCATCTGTTGAAGGGATTCTTTGTAAGGAAAGGCTGCTGTGTACTAGAAAGAGGGGCTGTGAAGTCTGTATTAGCTCAGGTAATGGCCCACTTCAGTTTTTAAATGTTGAATTGAAATTGATTTTGTCTGAATTTAAGAGTCTGCAAATGTTAAGCTCTTGGCTGGGCATGGTGGCTCATGCCTGTGATCCCAGCACTCTGGCCAATGTGGGTGGATTACTTCAACTCAGGAGTTGCTTGCTCGGCCTGAGCCAGAGCAAGACCCCCATCTCTACTAAAAACAGAAAAACCAGCCAGGTGTGGTGTCAGGTGCTTAATAGTTCTAGGTACTCGGGAGGCTGGGGCAAGAAGATTGCTCAAGCTCAAGAGTTTGAGGTTGCTGTGAGCTATGATCACCCTAGGGTGATAGAGTGAGACTGTCTCAAAAAAAAAAAAATAATAAGTTAAATGCTTAAAAACCAAACTGCTTTATGAGATAGCAAAGATATTGTCATTACTGGAACAATTCAAAGAGGCTGTCTAGGTGTTACAGAGGGGGTTCCTACACACATTAGGAAGCTGGGCCATTCGTCTCAGCACAAAGTTTGTGGGGTCTCACGATCATGAATTACGATCGTGAACGGCTTTTCTTGCTCTGATAGCCTCACCCTCATCTCCGTTGTCCTGTCCCCTCCCCTGGCCCCCAAAGAAGCAGATATATGTAATCTAAGCGTCCTTAGTATTCACCTTGGTCTCTTTTCCATGCAAGGTCAGGCAGCTGGTCGACGGCAGGGGCAGAACTGGAGTGGCGATCTCGTGTCTGACGATGGGGTGAGCTTGCAGGCTGGCCTTGTCCTGGGGAGCTGGGCACCCGCTTCCTCTTCCTTCCTTCCTTTCATCTCAGTCTGTCCTTAGAGGAACTTGTACCTGTGATCCATTCCTGTGATCAACTCTTCTAAGTCCATTCTCGAAGGGAAGGTGAGAATGTGCCCAGGGGGCCGTCCGGATCTCAGGGTTTGTATGTAAACTCCAGAAAGTGGTCGTAGTTTCTGAGCAGACTTTTCCCAGGTTCTGATCGCAACCCAAGGAAAAGCTACATGGAAGCAGCTCAGATAGGAAGCTTAGAATGTCTGGACGGGGGAATGATTTGCTTTCTTTCCCTTTAAATTTCCAATTCTGCTGGGCCACTGATTTTTTTTTTTTTTTGTAGAGACAGAGTCTCACTCTATGACCCTTGGTAGAGTGCCGGGGTGTCACCATTCACAGCAACCGTTAACTCCTGGGCTTAGATGATTCTCTTGCCTCAGCCTCCAGAGTAGCTGGGACTACAGGTGCCTGCCGCAACGCCTGGCTATTTTTTTGTTGCAGTTTGGTCGGGGCTGAACCCACCACCCTCGGTATTTTGGGGCCGGTGCCCTGCCCACTGAGCCACAGGTGCCGCCCAGGGCCACTGATTTTTAATGACAAAAAAATTGTGAGAGGTAAAGCTGTAACTGCATACAGGTTTCACGCTTATGTTTTAGGAGAAAAATAACGCTTGAGAGCAGAACAACTAACTGTCTTACCTCCTCTATGTGGGTGAAACTTAGAAAATAAAAGTGAGATTACTTACTCTTGTTTTTGAAGCATTAGTCATTGTAATTAGAAAGGGGAAGTCAGAAGTAAACAGTGGAAAAGGACAGTCGCTATGTGTGGATGATGTAAGTGGGCACTGTCATCGCATTATTAAATAATTCGTCTGGTCCAGTGACAATGAGGTGGCCAGTCAGAAAATATGTACTCAGAAATCTGTGTGTTATTTTTAAACCAACAATGATAATCTAAAAATTGTGATAGAGAAAAGATTCCATTCACAATAGCAACAACATTAAAAAAAAACAAACAACCTAGGGAAATTTTTATAAAAAATATGCCAGATGCAAAGTGAAAAAAATTAAAGACACTCCATTAAGGAGTCCACAAGATGACTTGTTCTTTGGGAGAAAAACCAGAAAGACCAGCTATTGACGTATATCAATTCCCCATAAATTGTCTATAAATTCAATGCAGTTTCAAGCAAATTACTGATGAGTATTTTTCATTTTTCTTTTCCCTCCCTCCTGTGCTTCCTCACTTATTCTAAAGTTTACCTCTAAGACTACACATAAGGATGGCCGGGAAGTGTGTGTGTGTGTGTTGCTAGCTTTAACAAAGTTTCTTTTTAAATTTACAGGCAATAAAACTCACCTGTGTTTTGACAGGTGCGTGGAACTTGAGTGCCGGGAGGTGGCACAGCAGGACACAGAACCGTCCCAGCTCCCCCGACTCTGAGGAGGGTGGTGTCCTCACCCTTTTCTTTGGCAACCTGGTGCTCTGTTCTCGTTCCCCGTGGGGCTGCTATTCCGAGAAGGCCACAAGCTCGGAATCAGACGGAGCGCAGTCTTCCTTGTCTGAGCTGATTGGGACTCACCCACGTTGTGATGTCAACCGTTTGTTCCTTCTCGCCTCTGAGCTGTGTCCACTGTAGGAATGTGGTGACACTTGGTTTATCTCTTTGTGCACAGGAGGACATCTGCATTGTTCCTGATTTTTAGCGATTCCGAGTAAAGCTGCCGTTAGTTTTATGCACAGGGAGACACACACACGTCTTCACTTCTCTAGGCTGAGGGCAGACTTCTTGCCTTATTCTTGAGCTTAGAGGGGACGCAGTCGGAAGGTCCACCTTAAGCACAATGTTACCCATAGGTTTCTGTAGATGACCTTCTTCAGGTGAGACAAAGTTCCCTAGTTTACTGGGAACTGAGAGTTTTGTTTTTGTTTTTATCGTGAGTGGATGTCTGATTTGGTCAAAACCATTTTGGGCATTTATTGAGACAATAATGCAGGTTTTATTCTTTCGTTCTTTAGGATTTCACTGATTGATTTTCTAGGGTTGACCCAAACTTGCCTTCTGGGAACACACTCTCCTTGGTGAGGGTATATTTCCCTTACTGCTGGCTCCGAGATGCTGGCATTTGGTAAGGACTTTTGTGCCTATGTTTATGAAGGATATTGGTTTGACTCCAATGTAAAATACACCCTAACTTTTGGTCAAGAACCTGGGAACTCGAAGGGAGTGTCTTGCTTTTCCCTGTCCCCCAGTCACCCTTGTTTGGTCCTGTGACTCAGAGGAAGCACATTCTCCGGGGTCATGCTCAACTGAGCCTGGAGTGTGCGGTGCAGGAAGGAGCCCATGTCCCCGCTGGGGCCACCATCGTGTTAGCAAGGTCAGCAGCTTTGCAGCAAGAGTTTCTGAGAAGTAACCCAGGGTGTCACATGCTACTGCCAAAGCAGATGTAGGATGGCTTTTAAAACATGACCCTGGAGATCTCCCTACCAGCCCAATCAACCTTCATCCCTAAGAACCTCCCTTGGAGTTCTGGGAACTGCTGTGCTGGACAGCACTTTACTTCCTTGGGGGTCCACATGGCAATCACAGTAACAGCTTTTCTGAGGGCAGAATTTGGAACCCAACACGCTGGACATAGTAACCCTGCATCATATATGGACTAACATAGATTGAAAATTTTCTTTCTTTTCTTTTCTTTTTCTTTTTTTTTTGAGATAGAATGAGTTGCCCTGGGTAGAGTGCCATGGCATCCCTGTAACCTCAAACTCCTGGGCTCAAGTGACCCTCCTGCCTTAGCCTTCTGAGTAGCTGGGACTACAGGTGGCCCCTCCAAAGCCTGGCTAGTTTTTTCTATTTTTAGTGGAGATAGGGTCTCACTCTTGCTCAGGCTGATCTTGAACTCCGGAACTCAAGCAATGCACCGGAGTTAGCCTCCCAGAGTGCTTGGATTATAGGTGTGAGCCACCACGCCTGGCCATGACTAAACACTTTCTAAGAAGGAGTGAAACTTAAATATAAATTGAAATGGGACAATAAAAGTATTAAGTAGAACAAAGCGTCCTGGGATTAGCAGGTGGAGCAAAAGCTCTGCACAGCAGGGACTGTGCCCCAACTAAAAGTCCACTTCTGAACAGTTGTGAATGTCCCCTAGAGTACCCTGGAGTTGAGGGTACTGAATCCTTCTGGGCCGGGGGGAGAGCTGCCAGTTCCCCGTCTTCCCAGATTGTGTTCCTAGTGGGGTGAAGGCAGAGTCTGGCACCTTGAAGGGCAGGTGCCACTGAGATTTTGTTCTGGGTGTTCACAAGTTCCCTGGAAGTTGGACAGAGATAACCAACATATTTTACTTCTTTATTAACAATTCACATGCATAGGGCTGAAGCGAAGGCATTTATGAAATTGTTCATGTTCTGTGGATCAGAACCTTTGTTTTCTTTCTTTCTTTTTTTTTTTTGAGACAGAGTCTCTGTCACCCTTGGTAGAGTGCTGTAGTGTCATAGCTCACAGCAATCTCAAACTCTTGGGTTCGAGTGATCTTCTTGCCTCGGCCTCCCGAGTAGCTCAGACTACAGGTGCCTGCCACAATACTCGGCTATGTTTTAGACAAGAAGCCTTGCTCTGGCTCAGGCTGGTCTCCAACCTGTGAGCTCAGGCAATCGACCTGCCTAGGTTTCCCAAATGCTGGGATTACAGGCATGAGCTATCTGGCTCAGCCATAATCTTTGTTTTCTTTATAATATTTCTTTAGAAATTGTGGAGAAGCCTCTGATTAGCTCAGGACAAAGAATAAGAACTCCACGATTTCCTTATTCAATGATGGCCCTATCGCTCATTGAAAAGGTCTTGTTGCCTGTGGTCATCAGAGCCAGTTCCTACAGCATAATCTGGAGGACGAATGGCCACATACTACTCAAAATACTTCCTCTGGCCAATCAGCTTTGTGGTCTAACTCCCCCGTAGTCATCTGTTTGGTTTAATGCAGTAGAAGACTCTGCTGAAAATACAAACTTCTGTTTTTATATTTATTTTTTAATTTAATTTTTTTTGAGGTAGCGTCTCCCTCTGTCACCCTTGGTAGAGTGCCGTGGTGTCATGGCCGACAGCAACCTCAAACTCTTGAGCTTGAGCAATCCTCTTGCCTCAGTCTCCCGAGTAGCTGGGACTACGGGCACCTGCCACAAGGCCCAGCTATTTTTAGAACCGGGGTCTCCCTCTTCCTCAGGCTGGTCTTGAACTCGTGAGCTCAAGTGATCCTCTGGGCTCAGCCTCCCAGAGTGCTGGGATTACAGGTGTCGGCCACTGCGCCTGGCAAAACATGAACTTTTGTTGTTGCTTCAGAGGGAGACCTGGTAAGCAGTACAGCGTGGGCACTGGTCTTCATGGCTTGGTTCTGATCCCAGCTCTTCCATTCACTGTCCAGATGACATTGAATGATCTACTTGACCCTGCAAAGTCTTGGTTTTCCCATCTGAAGCACAGGGCAGCACCTACCCCACAGGGCTGGCGTGAGGGGTAGTCAGCCAGCACGTAGATCGGCACTGTCCAATCAAAATACAACATGATCCTTCAGTAATTCTAAACTTCCATTAAGTTTATTTATTTATTTATTACACGTGTCCTCCCCCCACCTATCCAGCCCTTGCAGAGTCAGGATCCAGGAGACATGGGTTTGTTGTGGTTGATTTAATTTCTCAAAATGCATCATATTCAGAGTCCCAAGTCTACAACGACTGATGTATAGGTCTGGGATAAATTTTCATTAATTTTAATAACATATTTTATGTAACCCAATGGGACCATACTATCACCGATTCAACATGTCATCAATATACACATTATTAATGAGATATTTTATATTCTTTCTTGTACTAAGTGTCTAAAATCGAAGTGTCTGGTGTATTCTGCATACACAGCATATTTCAATTCACACCAGCCACATTCCTGATGGTCATCGGCCACATGTGGCCAGTGGCTGCCATGGTGCAGGGAGCAGGAGACTGTGCCTGGCCTGAGGGGAGTGCCTGGTAGCCCGTCTCTGTCATGTCAGCTCCAGTAGCCGAGCCGCCTGCACGTCCTGTTGTGAATTTCTGCTGCCGCATGGCAGGTTACCAAAAACGCAGTAGCATTGAAGTTCTGCAAGTCACAAGTCCATGCAGATTCTACTGGGTTCTCTGCTCAGGGCCTCATAAGGCCAAAATCAAAGGCTTGGCTGGGTTGGGCTTTTATCTGGAGGCTCCGAGGAAGAATCTGCTTCTGGGCTCCTTGGGGTCAATGGCAGAGTTCCGGTTCTTCGGGTCATAGGATTGAGCTCCCCATTTCCATCCTGCAGGCCATCCAGAGACTCCTACAGGTCACCCAAATTTCTCTTCAGCCCTCTGTGTGGCCCCTTCACCCACGGACTCTTGATTCTCCTTTTCTGCTGCCAGCCGGGGACACCTTTCTGTTTTGAACCATCATGCCGCCAGGTTAGACCAGGGATTTTCAACACTGGTCAGTGGCATACTGGTGTGCCACGGGAAGATCATAGATGTGCCACGAACATTTTAAAATATCATCCATTAAGTTATTTTCAAAAGAAGTTTGAAGCACAGTAAGCGTATTCCTTCTTTTACTGTTTTTTTGGATCAACATAATTTAAGTGTGTCACAGAAGTTTAACTATAGGTTCAAGGGGGTTTTGAGATAAAAAAAAGATGAAAAACACCGGATTAGACTCACCCGGATAAACTGCATTTAGATCAACTAATTGCTAGCCCTAATTACACCTGCAACATCCCTTTGGTAACTTACCATCACCAGGGGTGGCATCTCTTCACCTTTACCACCCTGGGGATGAGAGTGGGGGATCTTGGGGCTATTACAGGGCTCTGTGCATCCACACTGTTGCTGTGAGCAGGGCTTGAGAGAAGCCCCAGGCTCCGTGGACAGCAGGGTCTCCCACCCCCGGTATGTGAGCACGGTGAGGTTGGTGAGGCACTCTGAGGCCTCGGCTCTTTGGAGGCGGGGAAGGGAGTGTGCTGAAGGTGGGGGACCTTCCGGGTGGGGCTGGCGCTGATTCTGGCCACTGGCCCCCCAGGAGTTCTCTTTTCCTTTGAACATAAGCTCTTTCTGATGACTGCCTGAGGCCACGTGGTGAGGAATTTTCCCACTGAGTCTGTAGAACAGGGAATGCAATGAGTCAATCCCAACACTTTTGGTCTTATTTAAGTTTTCTGAGGTTGAATGGGTGGTGATTTTGGGGCCAGATTATCTCAAATGTCTTGGAAGCAAAACCAGTATTTGTCAAAAGGAAGGTTGGTCATAAATAGCTTTTATTTCCAGTGATGAGGATGGGGATGGGCGAGGCAGCCCTGACTGGCACCAGGCAGTGTAGACCCACCCTCAGCCCATCCGGGGTGTGAGCAGATCCTGTGTTCCAGGACCCCCCGGGGGGCATCACCACGCCTATGACGTTCTTATTCCTTTTATAGAAACTTTAACAGAAATATTTTGTTTTCCTTTATTCCTATTAAAAGGCATTGCTCAGGGCTTACATTTCACATTAATTGACCTACTTAACCACTGAAGCCCGGAATTGGACTTTAGCCTGAAAGTTCTGGGAAGAGGCCTCAGGAAACTGCTGCCTCCAGGGCGGTCTGCACACTACGGGGACAGATGGCCACTCCCCTGGCCAGTGGCTATTGGTAAGGAATTCTACTATTATACTTGGAAGGGGCTAAATTGGCAGAGTTCCTGGGGTGTCCTCTCTTACCAAAGAGGGAAAAACTCTAAGAAATTCTCCGTTTCCCCTAGTTCTTTACCAGGTGCCTAAGGGCTCCAAGGAGAATAGTGTATTTCATTAAACTGATTTCTTTCCCAATCCTATACATTTTATCATATGTTTTAAAAAACATTATTTTTTTCTTTTTTGAGAAAGAGTGTTACTCTGTTGTCCCAAACTAGAGTGCTGTGGTGTTACAGCTCACAGTAACCTCAAAGCTCAAGTGATCCTCCTGCTTCAGCCTCCCAAGTAGCTGGGACTACAGGTGCCCACCACAACACCCAGCTAATTTTTCTGTTTTTTTTTTTTTTTTTAGTAGGGATGATAGGGAGTGGGGGTTTCTCACTCTTGCTCAGGCTGGTTCTTAGCTCAGGTGATGCACTCTCTTCAACCTCCCAGAGTTCTAGGGTTATAGGCGTGAGCCACTGCACCTGCCAAAAAACATTATTATTATTATTATTTTTGAGACAGAGTCTCAAGCTGTCACCCTGGGTAGAGGCGTGGCATCATAGTTCACAGTAACCTCCAACTCTTGGGCTCAAATGATCCTCTTGCCTCAGTTTTTCTATTTTTAGAAGAGATGGGGGGTGTTGCTTTTGCTCAAGCTGGTCTCAAACTTGTGAGCTCAAGCCATCCACCGGCCTCGTCCTCCCAGAGTGCTGTGATCACAGGTGTGAGCCACAGTGCCTGGCCCTCAAAACAATATGCTTAATAGGGTCCATTAGACCTTACTTTATGGGCCAAGGAGTCTGTAACAAATAGCCATAAACTTGGTGGTCTGAGCAACAGAAATATATTTTCTTTATTTTATTTTATTTTTTTGTAGAGATAGAGTTTCACTTTATCGCCCTCGGTAGAGTGCTAGGGCGTCACACAGCTCACAGCAACCTCCAACTCCTGGGCTTAGGTGATTCTCAAGCCTCAGCCTCCCGAGTAGCTGGGAAAACAGGTACCCGCCACAATGCCCGGCTATTTTTCTGTTTTGCACTTTGGCGAGGCCAAGTTTGAACCGCCACCTTCGGCATATTGGGCGGGCGCCCTACTAGATGAGCCACAGGCACCGCCCCAGAAATATATTTTCTCCCTGTTCTGGAAGTCAGAAGTCTGGAGTCACAGTGTCAACAGGGTTGAATCTTCTGGAGTTCCTCTGGGAGAACCCATTTAAATCTCGGCAGCTTCCAGAGGCTTCTGGTGCCCCTTGGTGCTCCCTGGCTTGGCTTACATCACTCCCATCACATTCCCCCCTAGCCCCCAATTCAGGATGATTTCAAAACCCTTAACTTAATTACATCTGCCAAGACCTGTTTTCCACATGAGGTCACATTCACAGGTTCTGGAATTTAGGACGCAACTATAGCTCTGTTTTTTGGGGTGTGTGTATGTGTCCTCATTTAGCCCACCACAAAGTCTCTGACCCAAAAACGTTTAAGAACTTCTGTGACCTTGCCAGGGGGTTACTGATCTTTCCTGTCCTGAATTCCAATTTTTCATGATTTTTTTTTTTTTTTTTTTTTTTTGTGGAGACAGAGTCT